>JBAMHW010000024.1:14977283-15001671 GCA_037177495.1 Rhadinocentrus ornatus | reverse complement strand
TATTATTATTATTATTATTATTATTATTATTATTATTATTATTATTATTATATAAGCACGACAGAGGAAGTGTTCATTGGTACAGAACAGTCAATACAAAAGCTGGGACAGCTTGTTAAATCTAATGCTTAATGTGAATTTGCAAGAAACTATTCTAACTCCAAATCCATGCTGTCTTTCAAGAGACTAAACAAAAATTATGAAAGTGGCCTGGTTTGGTAGTGATCTTATGAAATTCTTTAACTGGCCAAAACCAGTCCAAACAGGATCAGATGCAATGATTAACCTGTGTCCTGGCCTAGAGAACTGGATTATCCTAGAAATATCTTTTGTCGTCCTAATCTCTAATTCTTAAATGCAAACTAATTATTCAGTTTTATGTTGATACATACAAGGTAGTGCACAAAAAGTCACCAGCACAAACCTGTGATCCTGCCTCAGGGATAACAAACTCTGGGGTCAAGGGCCCACTATCCCATATATTCAACACCTGATTCAAATTAAAGGGTCATTGTGTAGAACTTGAGAACAAGTTGCTGGATCCAGGTGTGTTTGAGCAGGGAAGTATCTAAAATCTGCTGGACGGTGGTCCTGGAGGGCCAGCATTTGAGATCAATAGAACAATACATTTGAAACAAAAATCAGTTTTCAGACTGACATTTTCTACTTAAACTGAGACCTTCATCTGCAGCTGTAATTAAACTTTTTTCTTCTTCTTTGAATGCCTGATTGTCTGTCCCACGCTCATCAGTTTTTGTTTATTTCTTTGTCATTATTTTACCTTAATCCAGCATCCCAGGAAATGACAAAAGTGCTTGTCATAATCACAAGGGCATTACCAATTCTTAGCCCCCCCTCATAGCCTACTTTTCAAAAGTTCACAAATACAAAAAGGAGAGAAGCTATTGAACAGGGCTATTGAAGGGCTGTTGATGAATAGGACAGTGTTTCTATTTCTGCCTCTTTTTTTCTATACCTGAGTTGCTAGCCCGAGTACATACAGTATAGCTTTATATAGATTCTTATGTGTGCAGATTAAATATTTGGGCATCAATAAAGAGGATAGGAATAATAACATGGGGGTAACATTGCTACTTTTAAAAGCATCTTTCAGTATAAACTAATACTGTTGATTCTATTTCCTCTTATTGGCTTTTTGAAACATAGATAGATTTTCTGTATCCCATATTCATGGTATCTTTTCAAATGATTACCACAAAATCAGAAGCAGCTAAATGAACTTAAGTAAAGTCCAACAATTTCTTGTAGATGGGTTTGCGCCTCTCACAGCCTGCAGTCAAGCTTAAACAGAGGCTTAAAGATGATTAGACAGAGCACTGTCATAACAGACAGGTTTCTTAGAATCTATTCTTTCTCAAATGCACACGTTTCTAGGATTATATAATGCATAATTTATGTTCGAGCACTGTTGTACAATCTTTTATAAGAAATGTTCTGAAATTTCCAAAAATCTTGTATATTTGTCGGCTGTTTTGTAGGTCTTTTTTGATCAATACCATATGGACTCCATTACTACTCTGTGGACCACTCAAAGCACTTTACACTACAAGATACACCCATTCATATACCTAACCTATATTTTTGTAGTGCTTTTTATTTTTTTATGTATTTTTTCTGGGGTTGACTGTCATATCAACAGATACTTTGTCCAACCTTTAGATAGGCTATCAGCTATGGCTGTCTCCGAAGCCACAGCAGATAGAGGGTAACTGCCCAGATCAGGCTCTTATGCTTTGTGGTGCAAAATGCAAGTGATGGAAAAGAAATAATCTGCTTAAAAATGTATGTGATATCAATCCAATTTTCTTAGGTAGTTTCATTTTAAATTACACAATTATTTTCTGTACAAAAATCTGTCAGACAGGTCATGTTTCATGTACCCACACATTTCAAGTTCAACCAAAAAACTGTTTATTTCCTTCAGGAGTGCCCTAAACGTTTTACACAGTAAATTCAGATGTATCGTGAAGGTACATCTCAACTTATAAAATCAGCTGTACTATAATGCATTTTATACATGAGAAAATCGCCCTGCTGCTGTTACTGTCGTCATCTTACACTGACCTTTGAAACCTGCATTACAAACTGAAGGTCTGTGGTTTGACAGGTGAGGGCCTTTGACAGGGAAAGAACGATGCTGCCGAGCTGAAGTGTTTTTAGTTGATAACTTGATAATTAAAGGGAGGATGTATAAGCTCCTGTTTTCACCCCTCTATTTCAGGGGAATTTAAAACTAGGTTACAACAAACTGATGTCAACTGGACAGATGAAACTTATCGGTCCATCCTTAATTCTGTTTAATGCGTTTTATGTAAGAGTCCATATTGTTCACTTTTATAATTTGCATGGACACAACATAACATTTCAAAGAACACTCAGTTTGTAAAGGGGTGCACCTTGAACCCTTACTAACAGCTCAGATCTGCTTTCACCTGCACGACTTTATTAAAGACAACTTTTGTGATGGAGCCATTGAAGCATGGCTGACTAAGCTGAAGCTGTCTTGTTAATAACTCCAAAATTACGAGCATTGTCCCAGAGAAGAGATTGCAAATGCACACAGTATTCAGGTACCTCATATCTTTGACATTTGATAGCCAGTGTAAGCAGAGGCGATTTTGCAGCTGCTAGCCTGGGTTGCTCTATCGAGTACGCACTGTTGTCATCTCCAGCAGCTCGTTGTTTACAGTGAAGCTTCAGCTACTGTCCTTGCTTTAAGAAGGCTTCTCTATGCTTTACTGTAGCTCCTCTGACCTTTATGATGGCGCTGACTGTTGTCCTGGTCACATGTAATGAATATTTTATGATCAGACAATGTCAAAAATAAAGAAGTGATACTCAGTGTACTGCAAAACCATTTCTGTTTTGGACTAAAACCGAGTATTTTCATTGCGTTTTATTCAGAATGTGGTGTCCAGGAGTGCTCTTCAGTTCAGAGGTAATTCCCAACACGATGCCCAGGAATTTCTCCTCTGGTTGCTCGACAGAGTTCACGAAGACCTCAACCAAATCATCCACCCGGACAGCAGACCCCCCAGGAAGGTAAGCTGTAGAACACTTGTGAGCCTTTATACAATAATACTAGAACCATTCTGTAATGCAATAAAGTATCAATCAGGTGACTGCTGCAGGTACAAAATATTTAATGTCAAATAATATGTTATTGAGTTGTTTCTCCAGCCTCCAGTAGAAGAAGAACCGGTCCCTGAAGGATCTCCACTACCAGCACCTGGTTCCTTTGTACAGGAGCTGTTTCAGGCACAATACAGGTGAAGGGATCATTTTAAGGTTTTATTAGCAGTTTATTATTAAACAAGAGTTAATTAATACCAATAATTCATGTAGAGTAGGAGAATAAATTCACAGCATCCTTTCTTTTTTGCATGGGGCTGACTTTCAGGAAAAATCATTTCATGGTGTAAATGCAAATAGAGACACAAGTTAAGACATAAGTGATTCAGAGGTAGATTTATTTAATAATCTCATTTTTACATCAGCTTCAGCACATTGCAGATCAGAATTGTAACCATCATGTTACAGGAAGTTGATGTTCCTTTTTTGTTCGAGTATCCCACTAATTTTACTGAGCAAATTTTTATGAAACAGGCTAAATAAAAACATGTAATGAAATATAATGACCACCTATCAGCCCCCCTAAATGCATTGTTTTAAGAAAAATTCTAAAACTTATTATTTCTTGGTTACGACTGGTGACTTCTTAAATTTTACTTTGTTGTATTATCATCTTTCTCTTACCAACAACACGTATAACAGTAGTAGCCTCCTGCAGCTATCATCAGTACATCTGTACATTTCTTTTAATTATATCAGCGTTTGATGTGAAAAATAAATTTTATTAGGGAGATTTTATGACTAGCTATTTACTGCACTTGTAGGAAGATAGCTGGATTAATCTCATAGAAACATCATATCTGATGCTATTTTTATGTTTTCTTCAACCATTTTAGAGGAAAGTGCAACCCCAAGAATAAAAAATTACTTTCTTTAAAAATGTCACTAAGTGAAGTTTCATCTGCATGATGTGCTTCTCTTCATCTCTCTGTTTAGGTCCTCCCTGACTTGCCCTCACTGCCAGAAACAGAGCAACACCTTTGATCCTTTCCTCTGCATCTCACTGCCAATCCCAGTACCTCACACACGGTAAGGTGACTCTGAATTTAAGCTTATGAGTAAGACAATAGCAACCAGACCAAAACGAAAAAAGAAGAAGAAAAAAAGTCTTTGTATCCAAAAATGCAATGAAATAGACATCCAGTCTGAACACAGCATTTAAAAGTGTCAAACTCAGCAAAGATGTGACAGGAAGAAGCTAAAATTAGATGATGCCATCTCTGTTTGAAACATCAGTCCAGCCTTGGTTATGAAACAGCCAATTAGTTTCAGTCTGTCTGTTTTGCAGGCCTCTGAATGTGACAGTGGTGTACCAGGGCAAATGCTCCAACTGTATGAGAGTTGGGGTGGCCGTGCCTCTTTCTGGCACTGTGTCCAGGCTGAGACAAGCTGTGGCCCAAGAGACCAAAATCCCTGCCAAACAGGTTTAAAACTTGCTTTTACAAGTTATTACTACTAAAATAAATAAATAAATAAAAAAATTAAGATGGTGTGTGCTGTTCTGGGGGAACAGATAGGGACATATTGTTTTATTTGGAGGACTTACTGTATTGTTGATGCTTACACCTCCTCTGCCATGACTGCTACCAGCTTTTGTCCTTTGTGCACGACTCACTTGGAGCACAATCAGCCCACACAGTGTTTTTGTTCCTTGTTTCTGTGCAGATTGTCCTCACCGAAATGTACTTTGATGGTTTTCATCGCTCCTTCTGTGACGACGATGACGACCTTGAGATCATTCAGGAGAGCGACTCCATCTTTGCATTTGAGACACCTGAGCTATTCAGACCGGAGCAGATTCGTTCCAAGCGATGCGGTACAACACGCTGTTAATTCCTGGAGATTAGTTTAGCTCTTTCTCTGCTGTAGCAGGAAGTGATGAAGTTAGATTAGAAAAGTTGTTGCAAGCTAATGTATGACCTATTTTTTTTTTTTTTAACCAACTTTAACTCTTATTATCAAATATCAATTTCAGGGAGCCCACATGCAAATCTAAATCAGAACAACTTGAAGTACGGCACAGATAACAGGATAGCCACACAGATACAAGAACCTACAACACCACCTCAGAGTCCCAATAAGAACAACGGGCAGGCTGAGAAAATTGTGCTGTTGGTGTGCAACAGAGCCTGCGCTGGACAGCAGGGACGCAGGTACTTTAATGGACGAGAGTGTAAAAATGTTAGAACCCTAACACAAATAACTTTTTTAATCCACTTTTTGTAATTCCTGCAGGTTTGGAAATCCCTTTATTCTATATTTGGAGCGTACAGTGACATGGGATGTGCTGCAGAAAGAGATCTTGGAGAAGATGAAACATCTTATGCGACCTGGAGTCTTTGTGCAGGTACATATTTCTAACATGAACTGTAATCATTTGGATTGTATAAATATTCTAGGTAAGTTGAGATATTTTATGTAATACTATCTTATCCTCGATGCAGGTAGGGCCCTTCACCTTGCGTGTGGTTGGAGTGGTTGGAATCACATATTTGTTGCCTCAAGAGGAGCAGCCGCTCTGCCATCCTTCAGTGGAGAGGTAATGCTTCTCATCACCACAAGGGGGTACTGTTACCTTACTTGAATTGCCATTGTTTGAACCTTGTGTTAGTTCATGGAAAGTTGAAGAGCTATGGCACATCATCAAGTGTTGAAATTAGAATATCTCTTGAGAGATAAGAAGTTGTTGACCTCTGTGACTGTTGCATGTATTTTTTTCCAATTACTGTTTTCATTGTTTTTCCCCTCCAGTGTAGCCTAAAATTATCCTGAAGATGTAAATCTACCTGTAAATGTCACTTAAATGTCTAAATTATTAAAAGCTATAATGTACATTTGTGTTCTACTGTGTGACAGGGCATATAAGTCTTGTGGTCCAGGAGGACCACCTCATGTCAAAATTGTTGTTGAATGGGACAAAGAGACGAAAGACTAGTAAGTGGGACACAAACACACCCCTCATTAAGCTCAAGACAGATGTGTGAGGTGTTAACGCCTCCTGTCAGACCTCAGCACTGATCTCTCTGTGACTTGTGCCATGTTACGCCCACAGTCTGTTCAAAAGAACTGAGGATGAATACATTCCGGATGCTGAAAGTGTACGTCAAGTGAAGGAGCAGCATCTGCAGCCTCAGACCTGTTCACTTTCTCAGTGCTTTCAGCTCTACACCAAAGAGGAACAGGTACGCTGAAGCTGGGGTTATGTTGACTGCAGCGACAGCTATTTTTCCTAAAGGTTTAAATGGAAAAGAAAAGTTCATGCATTTATCGCATTTAAATGAAAATTTTTTTAATGGTTTGATTTGATGTAGTTGCAGAAATATTGAGAAAATTGCATCAGTGTTTTACAGGAAAAAACATGTCTAAATAGAAATATATGTATTAAAAATATTAGTAAAAGTTTTCTTGCTCTTTAGTAATTTAAGATTTTTCCTCATTAATTTCAGCTTGCTCCTGATGATGCGTGGCGATGTCCACATTGTAAGCAGCTTCAACAGGGCAGCATCAAACTCAGCCTGTGGACCCTGCCAGACATCCTCATACTTCACCTAAAACGCTTTAGACAAGTAGAGCTGACAATGAAATAAAGACTTTCAAAATATATTTTCTTATTCTTTATAGCAGCTGCTTTTAGATAAGTTTGTGTTATCTTTAATTTAAATAAATAATGTTTATGTATCACAAATATAGGACGGGGATTGTCGGATGAAAATGCAGAACATGGTGAAATTCCCGCTGACAGGCATGGACATGGCACCTCACATGGTAAAGAGGAGTCAGAGCAGCTGGAGTCTTCCATCCCACTGGTCACCATGGAGACGGCCGTATGGGATGGGCCGTGATCCAGAGGACTACCTTTATGACCTGTATGCAGTGTGTAACCATCATGGCACCATGCAGGGGGGGCATTACACAGGTAAACGCAGCTCCTTGCATAACCATTTACTGAGGTCCTTGTTACGTTTTAAAAGATCTTTTCAGAAAAGCTTTTTCATTTTGCTAATAATATTTTATTGAATTGCTCCTTGTAGCCCACTGTAAGAACTCCATTGATGGACAGTGGTATTGCTTTGATGATAGCGATGTTCATCCCGTATCTGAAGACGACGTCTGCAAGCAGACTGCTTACATCTTGTTTTATCAAAGACGTGCAACGGTTCCGTCTTGGTCTGCCAACAGCTCTGTAGGAGGTAATTTGTTATGATAATTACTGGTGATATCTCTTATTATGTTTCTTTTTTCTTTTTTGTATCTTTATTCTATTCTATTTTTATTCTATTTTTTTAATTATTGTTATTACTATATTTTACTGTAAATATTTTTCCTTAGTTTGTGCAAAATTGAACTGACACCAAGCACAAAAAATTCATTGCCAGTAATGATGCAAGTTGTTACATAAGACATGATAATAAAGAATCTTGAGTCTTACTAACGTATTTAAATATTCTGTATCAGTGAGCTGCAGAATTTTACATGTCAATTTAGCCAGTTTCTCACCATTCCCACATTGAGCAAATTTTATTGCTCCCCAGACATTTTGTTTAGACATAATTTTACTTATGGGAAGAGATATTTACTTGGTTTTCTAGGCTCTGGTGTGGCCCACACATGCACCTGCGATGACTCAAAACCGACTGTAAAAAGCTGTGAGGAGTTTTCCCTTTTAAGCAATTTATAAACTTTATACTTTGTACACAGGACTGCATGTTTTTTAATCTGGAAGAGTCTGGCCTTTAAATACTACTCACCAATGAATATGTTACCTTTTTTACAAGTTCAAAAAAATAAAAAAATAACGAGGGACAGACATTTTAAATGTCACCTGTAATCTTAAAATAAATTATTTAAAATGTACAGTTGAAAGCAGAAGTTTACATACAGTGTAAAACAGATACATAATTCTTTTTTTTCTTATTGTCTGAAATTAAATCAGACTAAACCTCTCCTGTTTTCGTTCAGTTAGGATTACCAAAAATTTTTTTATTTGCTAAATGCTGCAATAATGGGAGTAAGAATATTTCAGTTAAGCTTTTATTACTTTCTTCAAAGTCAGAAGCTGACATGCACAAAGATTACCATGTCTTCAAACAATGTGGGAAATCCCAGATGATGATGACATAGCTTTGAGAGCTTCTGGCATCATCTGAGTTAATTGGAGGCACACCTGTGCATGTACTTTAAGACCACACCTCAAACACACTGCTTCCTTGTTTGACATTATGGGAAAATAAAAAGAAATCAGCCAAGATATAATTGCGGAGCTCCACAAGTCTGGTTCATCCTTAGATGCTTGAAGGTGCCACATGGGAACGTCCAGCCATCATACCGCTCCGGATCCGGAGACAGATCCCAGAGATGGGACACAGATAAATGTATTCTGGTCCACCATATGCGAATCAACCCCAGAACCAGAGCTAAAGACCTTGTGAAGATAATGGCTGAAGTTTGTAAGAGTGTGCCATTATCTACAATCAAATGAGTCCTGTACCGAGATGGGCTGAAATGCCACTCAAGTCAGGAAGAAGCCATTATTCCAGAAGCAACATAAAAAAAGCCAGATTACAGTTTGCAAATGTACACAGACCCTGATTTCTGGTGACATGTCCTGTGGTCTGATGAAACTAAATTGGGATTGTATGTGACCATCGTTACATTTGAAGGAAATAGAGGGAAGCTTGTAAATTTGAAATCCCCATTCGCACTGTGAAGTATGACGGTGGCAGAATTATGTTGTGGGGCTGTTTTGTTGCAGGACGAACTGGTGCACGTCATAAAATAGATGGCATCATGAAGAAAGAGCATTATTGGAAAGTTGAAGCTTGGGCCCAAATGGGTCTTCCAAATGGACAGTGGCCCTAAGCATACAGCCAAAGTAGTCACAAAGTGGCTTAACAACAACAAAGTCAATGTTATGGAATGGCCATCACAAAGCCCTGGTCTCAATCCCATAGGAAGTTTGTAGGCAGAACAGACGTGTGTGAGCAAGACGACCTACAAACCTGACTCAGCTACACCAGTTCTGTCAGGAGGAATGGGCCAGGTTTCCAGCAAACAATCAAAGAAGTTAGTGGAAGAATAGTCAAAGCGCTTGCCCCAAGTCATACAGTTTAAAAGCAATACTACCGAAAACTAAGGAAATGTACGTGAGCTTCTGACTTTGAAGAAATTAATAAAAGCTTCACTGAAATATTCTTTCTCCCATTATGGCAGCATTTAGCAAATAGAAATATTTTTGGTAATCCTAACTGACCTCAAACAAGAGAGGTTTAGTCGGATTTAATTTCCGACATTAAGGAAAAAAAGGTTAATGTATCTTTTTTAAAACTGTATGTAAACTTCTGCTTTCAACTGTATAATTGCTGTTAAATAAAAATATTTAGTTGTGTAATTTTAGTAAAATTATTAATGGATAAGTGTAACCACAAAACCTCCTCAATTGTTTACACACATTAAAAGTTTTTTTTTAACTTCTTTTCCAAGTGTTCTAAAATTTGATTGGTCAATATATAAATGAGTAATGCAAAAATGCCACATAAAATAGACACTAAAATAATTTTTTTTATTAGGCAAAGCCACGCCACTTACATGTTGTACATGATGACAAGAAACAGACAAAAGAAAACATACCATTGCATATGATACAAACAGAGGTAAACAGGAAATATATCCTCATCACCATATCAACCACCACTACACCACTGTACATATATGTGAATATATTTAGAAAGAAAAAGAAAAGTTTAGAAAAAAGAAACAAAATATAAATTTTTCCACCATGTTTAATCGCTGCCTGCTGTGCTGTTTAGGTTCCACCAGTTCTTCCCTGTGTGAGCATTGGATAAGTCGGCTGATGGGAAGCCGTCCACCCAGCCAAGCCTCCTCTGGTTCCTCCAGACGCACCTCACTGGCCTCCCTCTCTGAGTCTGCTGAGTTTGCTGGTGAACGTAGTGAAGACGATGGTGAGGAACACTCATTCAAAAACACAGACTTTCTTTTGACTGGTGTTTTACTAAGGTGAATATTTTCTGTATAATTTTAATGTGTATTGTTGTGTATTGTGATGTGCAGGTCTATCAACCCGACCACCAGTGAGAGGCATGCAAAGGCAAACTTTCTCCTCAAGATCTTCTATTGCAAGCCCACTGGTGCTGAGTGAGAATGGAACAAAACCATCCTGGTCTCACTCTGCTAAGCTCCAACTTCGCTCCAACTCTCCCTCACGCTTTTCCCTAGAGTCCCACTCTTCCTCCCCAACACTGGAGAAAATAGGAGAGGTGGTTGATAACCAGCTGTCATCCTCATCTTTCACTGGTTCACCCAAGCTAGACAAACTGTCAGAGGGCAAGTTGGCCCTTTCTGTTCCAGACAGTAATGCAGGGAGTAAGAGGCTGATAGAGCAAGTGCATTTCAAGGCTGCAGCCCAGGCAGAGCCCAGGAGCTCCGTTCAGGCGGGTGAAAACAACAATCTAGTTACAGCCGTTGAGCAGGCCAGTCCTCGACATGGTGTAGCTCCAAAGGAACTGAAACAAAGAAATGAGAGTGCAGATAGCACTGGTGTTAAAAGGATCTCGGCCAAGATCGGGTTAGATGGTGAAAGGAGTCCCAAGAAGCGACCTGCCACCTCTTCAACATTATCTAGCTCTCTTTCCCCTGCGTCTCCAGCCATTGACAAGTTACCATCTCGAACACAGTCTAAGAGTGCTGCATCAGTTTCAAACTCCAAGGACAAAAGCAATGGTTTAATTAAAACAAGCAAGGGTGGTTCCTCAAGAACAGCAACTCCCTCTAAGAAAGGGTCCACCCAAACCTCTGAGGTGTTGCACCCTGACTCTCAGCAGAAGAAGAACTGTTCTCCAGGATCACAGAGCTCACACCCTCAGAGGAGAACATCACCCAGAGGGGGAGCTGAGAAAAGCTCAGCAGCAGGGAGGACTAGAGCAGCAGATCGGAGCACTAGCCGTGACTCCTCACGGGCCACCGCAGTGTCGGAGAGGAAAGTTAGTCATGGGGGTCCTCCATCCAGGGTTAGTGCTGCAAGCAGAGCAGAGGGAAGGCCAGGCAGGGCTGTGGAGGACAGGGCAGTAGGCAGAAGCTCAAGCAGTAGCTCCTCCATAACTAGTCTCCGATCTTCAAGCGTTGGTGTTTCCTCTGCTAACACAGCTCTACCATCAAGAGGACCTCGAGGGAACAGTAAAACCGAGGACAAGGGTTTATCCTTTTTTAAAACTGCCCTGCGGGCCAAGGAGACCCGTAAACTAGGGGACAGCAGGAAAACAGGGGTGGGAGAGACTAAGGGAAGTCCAGAGGATGGCGTTGGGGATGCAACGCGAGAAACAATCCAATCCAATCCAAGTAAAAAGACCCAGAGCGTGGCTTCAGAGGCCCAGAATAATGTGACTACAGCCAAAGACAAAGAAACCTCTAAAGCTTCAGCTGCAGCTAAACATTCACTGCTGTCCTCCACAAAATCTGGAGCACAAACGAACACCCAGTTGTCAGCTGCCTCAAAGGACCCCTCAAAGAAAGAACCTGCTAAAAAGACATTGCAGTCCAGAAAGATCCCTATCAATTCCACACAAACTAGCCAGAAATCCAAGTGATGTTACTTTATGGGTCTCATAACAATCTTTCCAGAGCAGCTCTGTCTTTTTTATTTTTCTTCTAAATTTTAACCATCAAAAAGTCTCTGTCAGACACCTTTAAAACATCTGTAGCTATTCAGTGGTCACTGAATTTCAGCTGCCGTACTGCGACACTTGCTGCCCATGTTGTTAAATAGCTATTTAGGGATGGATTTTAACAAAGCACTTTGTATGGATTGCAATGATTTTAAGGAATAATATACTATATTGTAAATAAGCATGGACATGTATTGAATTTATTGCCTTGTTCTGTCTGTAGCATTGCTGGGAGAGGAACGTCGGAAAATAAAAAGTGACTTTGCACAAGATGGAAAGCAGATACAGTGGTGGAAGGAAACTTTTGAGATACATCAAACACGGACAGCTCAGTCACCAAAGGGAGTTTATGACAATTTTTAACACGCTGATGCAGTGAATAATTTTCAAGAATCACTATGTACTGCTCTCCTTCGGTTTTGAGAGCCATATGTCAACCACAAACATCAGTGCCTCAGATAATCTAAAAGAAGTATTTAATCTAAATTGTATAACTGCAGGTGTTGGTAAATTTGTAATTGAATTTTAATACTTATTAAGCACTGAAAATGTAATTTCAAGTAAAACACATTTAAGCCTATTTAACCTGAACTACTGTTTACATATGCTCTTTGATGTAGTAACTCTGCAACAGCCTTTAAGAAGACTTTTTAAGTTTTGTCGAGAGGCTGAGGAACGCAGCATGGGTTGTTGATGTTAAACGTCTGAAGACCTTGAATTTAAAATGTTTTATGTTTGTGTTTTATTTACCAGTTATTATAATGTGTAACCACTTTTGATACCACCTACCACCCTATCGCCGCCTCTGCCAGCTGCTGATGCCAACACTTCCCTGCGGCACCCCGTTGTTCTTCATGGGGACAGCTTCTTCAGACTGCCAGACATCTGCAAACATTCCTCACAGATGAACACAGGGTTAACGTAAAACAAACCAACCAAAAACAAAAAAAAACAAAAGCCACTTTGCACGCTACATAACAACAATGCATTCAGAGACAGCTGGGATGCCTTCGCTGAACACCGTACTTGTACATAGAGTGCTATGGTGTGTTGGAATCAGCTTCATCCTCTGTCTTCACATGTGACATCACGGCTTGTGCACATCTTTAGCTCGAGAGTAGATCAACACTGACCACGTTAACGTAGAGTGAGAAGAGATTGCAGTTTTTAAAGTATGTGACCATTGTTGCATGATAAATTGCTTATGCATGCACATAACTATGCAAGCAGACTCTTGCTAATGCCCACACTGAGTATGTAGAAGTGCTACTCTTGGATGTGTATTTGTTTCTAACCGTATATTTTTCCAAATGCCTGCACCAGAGAGCATGTCAAGACATCCTTTATTAAAGCTTTGTTTGCACATTTCTTCAAAGTTATATACATTTTGTATGAATGATAAATATTGCTCATTTACCCTCTCAAAGTAAACCAACTCACCTGCACATGAAGCCCTTCTGTACTGTATTCATTTGTCTCACACCTTTTTCTCACAGTTCCACTTTTTACCAGTCTCCATATGACTTTGGCAACAAAGCATTGCCACACTTTACAGCCAGAGTTGATGACACAGTTCATTTTCACTTTGGTAGTTAGATATTTGTGAAGATGTTTGAGGTTTTACTAGATCTGATTTGAGAGCTGAGAAATTAGCTTGAATCCGACCAGGGCCAATCAAGACAAGAACTGTTTTAACCACTCTGTCTTCACCTTCACCTACATCTGATGTGCAATATAAAGTGTGAATTTAACATTTCTTTGATTTAAATTTCTTTCTCAAAAAGCCAACAACAGCACTGATATCTTGCCAACAGTTTCACTGTAAAATGCTGCACTAGGAAATGTTTTTAGCTAAATCTAAGAATCTCATTAAAGACAGGTTTTTCTGTGATATAATAATAGAACTGAACTGTGATTTACAAAGAGTGTATGGCTTTATCACGCTCAAGGAGGAGTGTGCATCACTTGACCAAATGACCAGACTACAAACTGCTCTAAATGGCTTTTTGACACACACTGCATTGTAAATCAAAAACATTATCTCCAGTGCCTGGTGGCTGCACTGTGTTAATGCTGTGGTGTTGCACCCAACACATGCAGTAAACATCCTAAGATGACTTATGTATGTCACACCCTAGCAGTGCTCATCATATGACAGCAGTGTTTAAATTTAGTGAGGAATTATTTACACAAATGCATGAGAATGAAATGTTCATAAATGCTTGTTTATTTTTGTCATGTACAGTGTTCATTTTTATTTTTGGAGACCAGCAGAGTGTAATGGCATTGATTAAGCAATGCAATACTAATGAGTAAATACAATTCAATCAATGAATGCCTATTTGTTGACTTACAGCAGCTTTGGTTGAGAAAACTTCATGTCTTTGTATGATCTAGAAAAAAGGTGTGACAGGGTGCTGAAAGAAGAACTGTGGTATTGTACAAGGAACTCTGAGGAAGCAGATAAGCATGTCAGACTGGTGCAAGACATGTATGACAGCTGTTAAACAGTGGTGAGGTGTGCCGTTGGTGACAGAGGAGTTCAAAATGGATGTGGAACTACATGACAAGTCAGCTCTGAGCTTTTTATTGTTTGTCATAAGACTGACAGATGAGGCTAGACAGGAGTCTCCTCTGACTATGTTTGCAAATGACATAGCGATCTGTAGTGAGAACAGGAAACTTGTGGAGGAAAATATAAAGAGGTATGTCCTGGAAAAGGGTAGGGATGGAGATTTACCTCAGCAAAACAGAATACATATGTCTGAATGAGAGAGTAACAGAGAGCTTGGAAAAGGTGAAGAGATGTGTACAAGCAGGTGGAGAATAGTGTCAGGTGTGATGAAAGAGTAACAGCAAGAATGAGAGGAAAGGTGTACAAGGCAGTGGTGAGATGGGAGATTCTTTAGATAAATTAGTTGTCCTGATGTTAAGACAGGAAGCAGAACTAGAGGTAGCAGAGATTAAAATGTTGAAGTTCCCTTACGGGATGGATAGGAGCAGGAATGAGTACATCAGATGGACAGTACATGTTAGATGTTTTGGAGACAAAGTCAGACGGGCCAGTTTGGGCATGTATAGAGAAGGAAGTACCGGTAGAAGGATGCTAAGGTTGGAACTACCATTCATGAGGTCCAGAGGAAGACTAAAAAGGAGATTAAGCTAAACAGAAGACATGGTTAGATGGGAGCAGAATATTCACTGTAAAGCCACAGTCAAAAAAAGAAAAGAAGAAGAAAGTAGCTTTTATTTTACATTTATAGTGGCTTGTGAGTCCATTTCTACAGTTTTAATCCCCTCCTCTTGGTGGTGCTCACCGTTTGCCTGAAAACCTCAAAGGATTCAGAACTAATGACTTTTGAAAATAAAGCAACACTCACTGCGAATTTGTTCCTCACAAATGCCCTTCAGTTTGATCTTGTGGGATGATTAAGACATATAACAGTGCCAAACCTAATGTTGTCACTGAAGGAGATGATATGTTATTAAACTACAGCACCATCATTTATTTAAAGCTGATTCAATTGTGGTGTTATTAGTTTGGCCCAAGGCTGAGCATATTAAGAGTTAATGTTGCCTCTTTGTCTTTCTATTCTTGTAATTTTGTGTAACAGTCATCAGTTTTGGGAATTGCATTTTCACCCTCTCACTTTCTAATCCCTCGTGCAGTCAGAGAAGTGATAAAATTTTAAAAATTGCCCTTGGTGTGAAGGGGCTGCAGCATGCTTCTCATCACATGCAGCAGGAAAGCTTACGTTTTTTATCAAAAAATAGCATTCTGTTGAGCACTAAAAAGGAAAATGTGAGGCTCTCCAATTAACATACATGTGTGAATGTAATTAGAAAAATTTACAGACTGCAGCCTGGCCCAACATCATTTTGTAAGAGAGCCAGGCTCCTCTAGTGCTGAAATCAATAATCATTTGCCAATTGTATCGGCTCCAAGAGAGCATCATTAGCAAGACCTCAGAGGAGAATTCAGCAACTTTAATAGAGATTTAACACACAAACTGTGACGTGAGCTGCCTTTCTTGACACGTAAACAGAAACTTGCTGAATTAGTTTACATGTTTTCCACATGCTGCATTAATGTGCTCAATATATTGTAAAAAAGTAATCTAATTGTATTGATCAGATCCATTTTGGTCTCTCCCAAGGCAAAACCCAATTAATGCTGCAGCAAAGTCTCCAGTTTGAGGCATTCTGTCTCCAGATGAAAACAGATGGTAAAAAAGATCTTCATGTCTAGCGTTGACTTTTCCACTGATTGCTGCTCGGATGGATCAGCACATTGACTGCTGTGCTGAAGGTGACATATAGAAAGTGGCCATAACATTGCAAACATTAGCAATGCAAGATGACAAAATAAACCAGCAACGGCTTTGCAACATGGTAAAGCTCATTAATTATGTCTGCACAGATTGTTTATTTATAGTGTTTGCTGATGCTGGGCAGCAATAGTTGGTATTAAAATTCACAAAATACTGTAATGCTTTAATACACAAGATCTATCAGTCTTGCCATTGCAGAATAATCTATTTTGTAAATTATGTACCACTCTAAGAAAAATAATGTGCTATAGGGTTATTGGGTTATGATGATCGTATTGCATTTGAATGATCCAGTGCCCACTGAGGGCTTGTTTAAATACAACTATATATATAATTTATCCATATGCATTCTAAAGGAATGTGGGGCACCCTAAAGCAGTTCATTTACATAATATTGAAGCAAAGTACACAAGAGTATGTTAGACTTCAACAGACAAATGGAACATTTCAAAGGCTGGTCTAGGCAGCTAAACTCATGGCCAAATGTGCTGGAGTTCAGAAAATGCTGTTTACACAAAAAAGCACCATTGGATAATTGGATCATTTTTAGTTTTTCAGCCATTGTTGTAACATTGGGACATGATTTTAGTTTCTATCAGTAGATATTTGTGGTTTGCTGGAAACCAGTTTCAGTTTGTATTGGCAAGAGAGGCAGGCTACATTCTGTGCAAAATAACATGCATATAGAGCAGGCATGCTACATTTTTCTTTTGATGTAAAAACACAAATAAAGGCAATCAATATACACACAATCTCACACTCTAAAACCCTCATGTTGCAATATTTTTGTTAAGGGAGGAATATGCTTCCTTCTAAACTATTGTTACAAAGAAACAGCACTTAGTCATACAATAAATCTACATAAAAAACAAACAGCCCTGCGATGGACCAATGACCTGTCCAGGTGTTCCCTACCTGTTAAATGCTGGGACAGGCTCCAACTCACCCGCGAACCGTAATGGACTAAGCGGTTAGGAAAATAAATGAATGAATGAAAAAAGAACAACAACAAAAAAACAATAGCATAGCAACAGTAAACACATTCACACACATTTAAAAATGATGGTTAAAAAAAGAAAGAAAAAAACCTTCGAACAATGGACCCGCTTCCTGTTATTTAACTCATCCACCATTTTCTGTACCCGCTTTATACTGTTTCAGGTTGTAGTGGGTCTGGACACTATCCAAGCTGCAAGGTACATCCTGCACAGGGCGTCGGTCTATCTCAAGTATTCAAGGGTTCTTTATTATTATTTCACACATGTTAAAATCATGAGGGGGAACAAAATATGTTACTCTGGTCCCGGTGCAAGCTAACACAGAGACAAACAGGACAAAGAACCACTCACAGTCAATCCTATCAATTTATGATCATCAGTCAATCTATGTTGCATGTTTTTGAATGTAGGCAGGAACCAGTAGAGAGAACCCACACATGCACGAGTAGAAACATGCAAAATCCTTACCAAAAAGCTCCAGCTTTCATTCAACCCTAATTTCTTCACATGAATGAAAAGAAGCAGGCCTTGCAGTCAAAGACTCAAAAAAAGATTTTGATCATTATTTATTTGGTTAGATCAGATGAAAGATGAGCTGTTTTTGGCTTTTGTTTGGTGAAAGAAAGGAGAAACATTAGAGAAATAGCATCATCACAACATAACATGACTATTGAAAAAGAAAAAACTGCCTTTTGTCAGCCATGGTTTCAGACAGCCTTGTCAAAGTAAACACCATCACAGGAAAAGAAGACATCATTTAGATTTTATGGGAAAACATCTGTTAAGACTCCAGAAAATCTTGGTTGCTAAGATTTTCCTAAAACTGCTTTAAAAACCAACAACATACCCTAAAAATGACATTAGACACCTGTAGCAGATTAACCTGATACAAAAATGTAAATAATTTAAACAAATGTTAAAGCTTAAACCCCACTTGGTGTGGAATAAACCTTCTGCAGGGAAATATAGAGCCACAGAGGATGTCTTTCCCATATATCTTTTTGATGTGTGAATATGAATTTTTGTGTTAATGTTTTGTTGATCGCTGTCAGAGCGGTTAAAAAAAGAAAAAAGAAAAAACCCTCTGCTATTTTAAATTCACACCTTATCCATTCATCATCTTAGTGTGAATATTTAACAATCTACATGTCATTAAATGTATTTTCAATGTACCACTGCTGAGTGAAAAACAAATTAAATGATTAACTTGTTTCAGAAGTGAGTGCGTCAATTATTTCTCTTCTCCTGAGTCCAGTGATGGAGTTCTTAGTTCCTTTTTAATTGGGGATGAAAAATCTAGTAAGTCTTGAGTGCAGTCAGAGAGCTGGAGCTGCTTTTTGGGCACTGCAATATACATGACGTGTCGTGTACGACATCCATGACTGAATTACATAACCCCAAGTGGTGAGTGGTGCCTTGAAAACATCTGAGACACCAACAGAGAATGTCTTGTTGTTTGTGGACCAGATGACATTGCTAACAATATCTTTCTGTTTTTTTTTATGTATCCGAAGTAGCTTACAAAATCTGATTTTAATCAGCCCTGCTTGCAAATGCCTTTCAGTTTTAATTAGGAAATGTTTTAATTAATTATTTAATTAGCAAAGATTTACATTGCTAAGTGCTCTGTCATGTTGTATCGAAAAGGGATGATTCAGACTTAAACCTGTAGAATATCTGCTTATCACGTTCTTCCCACATACTGCACATTCATTTCTTGTCCAAAATGCACAGCAGTGGGCTGCTGGAATACCAAGGCACTGCCAACGCAGAAAACTTATCAGGATGCTGGAGAGCAAGGTGTAAAGTGTCAGAGTTGGACATACAGCCAGTGCATGTCTGCCACGCTTTCTCTGACACCCATCCTACGCCATTGGCTGTGTGAGGAGTGATTGACTAGGAGGTTGATTATGCATCTTCCAGCCAGGTGGTTGGCAGGCAGAGAGGCGCATAACACCAGATTGCTGCATCAGCCAAAGTGTGAGGCCAGAGTTTCTGGCAACAGCGAGTCTGGACGAACATCACAGGAATAATAAAAAGATGCAGGGATGTCAATCATCATCCAAAATGTGTCTGTTTGGTTGTTGATCTTTTTTTTTTCGGTTTTGTTGGCAGCAGTCTCTCCATCTTGTATCTTGTATCATTAGAGGCTTTCGCCTTTTGAGCAATGCTGAGATGGAAGACGTGCAAAGCTGCAAGGGTAAAAAAAACTCGAAGTTCTTGGGTTCTTGTGGGAGTGGGGGAAGTCTTTGATGTTGTGAAGTTTTATCGAGGCAAATAACACACTTTGATATTTTACCAGCCATCTCTGCTTTAAAAAAAAAGGTTGGTGCAAACAGGCAGCACATACACATGCTCAAACATCTGTAAATATACTCCTTCAAAGATGAGGTTTGAATTACCACACAACTGAAATATTTCCTGCCATTTTGGCCGCAGATATTTGTCTTACCCGCTGCACAGTTTCTGTAAGTTCCAATTTTCCAGTGTATACCAGTGAACGAATGTCTGTCCTGTTTGATTTTCTGAGGAAGATAAATTAGTGTTTGGATGAACATAAAAGGTAATGCATTCATAAAAGCTGTGATGAGTGCAGCTGTCTCCAGCATCTGACATCCAATCTGAGACAAGCTGCCCGGGGAGGTACTATCCTCCAGAGCGAGTGTATGTTACTGTGTGATGGAATACAAATTAAACATTTGTGAAGGAAAACACTGTGAGATTAATCTAAAAATCATTAAATATTATTTAAGGCTGCCTTGATAAAAAAAAAAAAAGAAACATTTTGAAACCCAATATTTGGATAAATAAGCAGTTTTCATCACGGTTTGTGAATAAAGACGATAAAAAAGTAAGTAGTTGAAAATCATCTGTATTTTCAAAATAAATAAGGCCAAGGACATCAGATTTACCAAAAGACCTATGAAAAAAATGTGAACACATGACACTGAAATGATCTAATTAGTCCTTCCCTGAGAAAAGATTGTTTAGTTATCTGTGTTATCTGCTTAATAATGTGAATCTTAGAGTCAATTTTAAGGTGAAATGTTAACTGATCATGCACAGGACTACTAAAAAAATTTACAAATAGTCATTAAGTTGGAAAATATTACACAACTATCTATGTAAAGGGAAAGCATTGTCGTGTCTATAGGACTGGCATATCTGAGAAACTCAGATATTTTTTTAACAAACACCAAATATCACACAGAAACGGGTTCATCTTAAGGGCCCAATTCCATACTTTACAAACACCAACCTGATCTATGCACTTCAGTGCAATGAGGTCTACAATAGGGGAACCAAACAACCACTCAACAGATAGATGGCTCAACACAGGAGGACCAACTCATCAGGCCAGGACTTGGCTCTTTTCCATCATCTTAATAATAAAATACACTTTTCATGACCACAATGTTTAAATTTTGGACAGAGAAGACAACTTGGATTAGGAAAGAGGCTGTCTATGTTAAAGTAGCAAAACCTTCACTGAACACGAAGGGGACAAAAACATCACCTCTATCCCACCTACATGAGCATCCTTTCAGCCATCTCAAGGATAGTGATGAGACTTAACCTCAACTATGAACAATGGTCACTCTTAATGAGACATCAGGTGACTCACAACTCTCAATGATGATCGTAGATCCTAAAACATTTTTGGTTTCACAGGCTACTAAGGTGAAATCTCTTACCATCTTAATCAAAAGCGCCTCAGAATGAAGACAAAATGTCTTTAAGGAGCTAAATCTCTACAAACGATCAACAGTCAGTTTGTGTAAAGATGGGAAAACTCAAGTCTACTTTTCGATTCCTTGGAGGTGATCAACCAACCAAAAATGCTCCAAAAGAAAGGTGTCTGGGAGAACTCAGGGTAACTTTTAACCATCTTGATACTGAACATCAATATTGTGCAATGCAATGTTGCAAGAGGAAAGAAAATGCTCTCATTGAAACTGCCCATCCGTAGTTTGCTTAAGATCATGTGGACAGACCAGAAGGTTGCTGGAAAATTGATTTCTGGATGAAAAACGTAGTATAAAGTCTATAAAAATATATTTTTTTGGGTTTAAATAAGAAGTCTTATGTTTGGACAAAGTAAAAACACTGAACACCCCTAAAGAACCTCATCTGTGAAACATGGTCGGGTAGTATCATGTTATTGATCAATCCTGCTTTCTTGAAGAACAATCACGTCTGAATTGAGTGGAATTTTAGACATCGACATTTAACTGTATCTCTAGAGAAAGTGAATACAACAACATGTTTTGGAACAACCAAATCAAAATCTTGAACATAATGCATGAGCTGATTTCCTCCAATTTGATGTACTCAGAAATACAATTTTTTATTTTTTTTATTTAATTTAAATTCAAATTTTAATTATCTTTACACACTGGAACTGATTTACTCAGGATTATTTCTCTCATTGAATCCAATCACACATTTTAGAATATCGTCAATCTTCTGTAAAACCCTTCATTGTTCTTTGTCTTAACAAACAGTCCTTCCATGATGTTAAAAAAAAGCTTTGTGCATTTAAACCTGCTTGCAGAGCCATTCTTCCTAACGTCTCTCATTATCGTTCCAGCTTTGCAATGCTTCTTGTTTAGAGAGCACTGCCGCTGGATGCACTCTCCCAGCAAAACCCTGATATGCTGCATGTCGACTCAGGTGTGGTCTGAAGTCTGAGAGTTTCTGCTACATCAGATGTGTTTTGGCTTGCTGGGGTTCATCTCAAAGCAGCTATGGGATGAGGCTTGTTATTCTCCTCAGTGAGACATGAGGCACGCTCTCTAATTAGAACACATCTCCTGGTGAGATAGACATTGAGGTCTGACTACTTCTCCAATCTAATCAGCTCTCTATCTCACTTTTGCTGCTCTGCAGAAGGCAGACTCTCAGTTGTCTGACAAATGGATACAACAACAAGGAGATGGCACTGAACAACTCTTTCTGGTTTCGAGGACTCTGCAGAATTTTGCACATTTAAATCTTGAAACAAAAATCTCACATCTCCACTGCCCTCCTCTTCTGCTGTTAAAAAGACATTGATTTGGCTACTGATTATAACATAGATGCTAAGATGTGACTGATGTAAAACCTACAAGACCCACATTGAAATTCACATTTTCCTTTTGTCCCTTCCACTTCAGCTTTTTTTACTTCATTGATATCCTTACGAGTTCACATGTACATGCTTATTAAGTGTCATCTGTACAGACTGCAGCGTTAACATTGGTCTCCAAATAGTTGTTCAGCATGTTTCATTACATACTTGAGACTGTGCCACTGTTGTCAGCACTTCATTTTAATTTGGTTCCTTCGCCACTGGAGATTTCGACCACTGGGACATCCTGTCGGCTGCAGAAGCTAAACTATTCTGAAGCATTAGGACCGAATGAGGTGCATTGCTGAATCTCTGCCTCTGCACTGTCAGCTGCTGTCTCATTTAGATACCAGGGAACCTCCTGCCATCCCATGAGAACATTTTGAGCAAATGAAGAGGAAGAGGAGAACTGGGCAAATGTGTACTCTTTTAATTTGCTATAGCTTAAATAGAGCAGTACACAAATTGTGTTTTCCTGTTGGCACGCAATAACACGTGTTAGAGAATTGTTAACAACTACATATAAAATTATCCCAATATTACTGTTTCTGGGGAGGATTCCAATGGAAATAATCCTTTTGCAGTTGTTTCCATCTTGCCTTCTTGCTCATTAAAAATCCAAAAGAGGGAATGTTTGAGGCTAAGCAACAGGGATTATGCTGGAGATGAACTACATTATCTGCATGAACAGAACATCGCTGTGACATTTGAACACTTAAAAAGTCTGTATTCAGCCACAGTTCTGGCTAAATATAGTTATCATTTAGTTCTTTAGTAGACCACTGTTCCTTTGATTTTTAACCCTCCATATCGTAATCTTCAAAAATATTCATGGCTCTTTTTAAAATAATGAATGCTAAAAAATAAAGATGAACAATGTGTTTCTGCTCTTGCCTTTAACAATACGTGGTACTTATCAATAGTTCTCCTAAATATTAACTGATCCTTTCAGCTCCTTGGAATAATTACAAAGCACCTGTTTGAGGATGAGGCGATGAGAAATTTGCTTGATAGGAGATGCAATCCTGACAACCAGCATGCTAAACATTACCTTGTAAAGTAATTCAAGATGTTTTATAACAAGAGAAAATACTGATCAACACGATATTTACACATCAAATACTCATTAAGCTTAACAAGCACCTCATTAGTTTGAGTACACATAGGTCACATCGCAGTACTTGAAAATGCAAAAGATTTTATGATTTGCATGGGCTGGTTCCTGAGGGGGATTCATATTTGAAAAGGAAGCTGTGTGTGTGTGTGTGTGTACAGTATGTATGTGCAGGAGAGGGAGAGGTAGAAAGAGAAGAAGAGATTTGACCTGCAAGCAATCTCTGGAGAGACGTTCACTAGCAGAGTCTAATCAGACTCTGGCTGATGCTTGTTCTGGGGGATTGCTTCTCTCCAACCCTCAGGCCTAATTAGGACCCCTGTGTACCATAGAGAGGGGTTGCCACTCGCAGTGAGGACTGGGTGGAAGCTCACCTGTGCATGCTCAGTGAGCCACAGAAATGAGCTTCTAGCGAGCATGATGACAAGAAGGGCATCAGAGGTGGTGCTTACACCCCCCCATCCACCAACCCACCCGGAGGTCCTGTGAGTTTAATGAATGTTGGGACAGAGAGAGTGAAAGAGAAGTGCTAAGGATAGATGAAGAAGAAAAGGAAGGAATCAGGGTTGAAGGAGGGTTACAGAGACAGGAGCATCATTCATGATTTTTTCCCTTTTAACAATGTGGCCATTTGCAGAAGAGTGGAACAACGAGAGAACGACAGTCTAAGATAAGAGCAGGTTTTTTGAGCTCAACTTTTTGGATTTCTAATAACACTGGGAAGCTTCAAAGCATATACTGCAAAATGCAAATTTCAAGAAAACTTAAGATGAAATAGTATTCAAACAGATTAAAATATTTAGCTGCTGAGGTATTTGGAGAACAAAGTGATCAGTTATTTTTGAATTGCCTGCATCTTCTTGTGCTGAGGATGGCTGCATATGTTGCACTTTCATTTCTTTTGCAACAAATGTAGTAGATCTGCATTCAAGTTTTAGAACTAGTCCATCAGTTGTTTTTTTCTAATTCACTGCTTTAATTAGACTGAGGCAAAGGGGTAATTT
>JBAMHW010000024.1:14959973-14970055 GCA_037177495.1 Rhadinocentrus ornatus | reverse complement strand
TTTACAAAGGCTGTCAATTTTCTATTTTATTTCTAGTCTTTAGGCTAAAGGACACCATAGTACATGATTGTGCTGCTGACAAAATAATTTTTTTATTAAGAAGAAGAGATACAAGAATCTAGCGTTAGCTAAAACATGCTACTAGCGTTTCTATAGCACAAGCTATAAAGTTCAGGAGATGTATGTGCCGGAGAGTTTTGCAAGTGCAGCTCCATGTGAGGAAACATCAAAGCAACAGCTTATTTATTTTATTTATTGCAGGTTATATCGTCATTGCAAGTTTCAACAGTGTTGTCGCATATCGCATCTTTTACTGATATCGTGCAGCCCTAGTACACAACACACTCAGTATCCTGAACTTCCCATAAGAACCCAGTAGGTGTTTTTATTCTGAGCAACTCATCTATAAAAGAACTAAAGCTTTGTGCTGATGGCATAGCAATACTCAAAACTATAGGTGTAATATATGATTAATAGAGTGTTTAATAGGGTGTGACAGGTGAGGCAAACCAAAGGAGTATACAAGCAGCATCTATCAAGGAGTCAAAGCCCTTTTAATTTAGTCTCACCAGTGTGACATAAAGTGTGACGTTATGTTTCATAGAATTACAAAGGAAATCCATTTCATATACATATCTTACTAGTGCACTGGGTTTTGAAAGTATTTGCACATCTTTTCACAATTAAATCAATTTCATATTTGTATATTTGGTTACTATCACTTTTTGTTGTAAATACAGATTATAATAAACAATTTGTGAAGATTTTTCTCTTTTCCTTTTAGTGTGGTGAGCATTTGTCATGGAATTCACAGTGACATTATGCACATTTCTGGAGCTGATGCTGCCCAGCAGCATCTTGAGGCTGAGAAACTGCATTCTACAGCTTTTTCTTCTGGAACGCTGCATGACGTTGCAGCGTCACATGCTAGCAAATGGATATAAACAGACCAGCTGTAATGGATGCACACTGTGGCTGATTCAGCAAAGAAAAGCAAGAAGACATTACCAGAGGACAAAAGGAAAAGAAAAAGAGAAACGGACAGAGCAAGAGATAAGACAAGAGTCAAGATAAGACTTTTAAGTCTTTTACTGGCTGGAGAGAGTTCCAAATAGCTTACTGGCAAGGTGCACGATAGGTTGTCAATAGGGGCCATGTCACTGAGACAAGAGTGTCTTTGAAACGTTACGGAGAGAAGCTATGTATGATTTGTAACATTACTCTGCAATTTTCACCTATTTACAAAAATGTTTGTTGCATTATAGTTGCCAACAAAAGCATAACGATGTTGACCTGAGTCAGAAACTGGTGCTGTTGGTTGTTGTAAGTGGCCTTTTTTTTTTTTTATCTCCCTCTGATCAGTTACCAGTGCTGTATTATCACTGGTCAGCCAACACATTCTCACTTCCAGCTTATCACAGATTAATGCTTTGTCAACAACCTTTCACATTAGTTTGGAGCGCATGTGGTAGACCATTAGTGTCACTTTCCAATGCTTAGAAAACAGCCCCACAGCTCTAAATGTTGCCAACTATCCTGCTGTGCTCAATGACGTATCAGTTGTGCCATTTTAGCGACAGGAACATCTCACTCTGGTTATCAACACGTTACACAGATTGGTGAAGGGAAAGATGGGGAAGGATACTGATTCAAAAACATGTGACCTATCAAAGTTTGACATTGCTTTATTCATCTTTTTTTATCTTTTTATTTTTCCTTCCTGTATAACATTAGACAATAAAATGACATAGACCAGGTTTGATGTTTGAAGTACTTGGTTAAGATTAGGATAACAACACAGATAAGTGTTTAAATAAATTTTTATGTGAAAAGCTTTGCTGACATTTCCTATATTTCTACAGCCGTTATGACCAGCTGTGGACAAGTGACAAATTGGACGTACGCTACTTTCACATCTGACGCACCAGGTTCCTGACAAACATGAAGAGCCTAAGCTGCCGGTGAGAACAAGTTGGATCAGCGGTTTCAGTAAGGACAGCCAATGCCTCTTAGTAGGCATTGTCTTAATATTAATGAATTTATTTTTGTATCGTTCATTGAACCGTAGACACATGGACTGATTTTTTTAAATGGTTCACTTTCGATTCGAATTTATTAAGAATTATTATTAAATTCTCTTTGATTCAATGTAACTGTGGCAAGATTTATAAGATTGTGATAATAAGCCGGGCAGTTTTCTGCCATTTTAGTCCAATGGACACAGTGTCCATGATTTCAAAACGAATTCCACATTTTGTTTTATTGGACCACAGAAGAGTTTCCCATTCTCTGTCCATTGTAAATAAGCTGCTGTCCAGAGAAGATGGTGGCTTCATCTTTGCATGATAGAGCTTTAACTTGCATTTGTAAATGGCATGGTAAATGGTATTTAAAGACCGGTATTCCTGAGACCCTGCACTTTCAGCCTAGTCTCTAGAACACAGATATCTTTCTAGATTATCAGGTTCTTTTGATGATATTGCTAATTGTGGATGATAGAATATTGAAATTCTTGTCATTTTTTAAAACAAAAACATTAATTAAAAACCACCCCACAATTTTCATGCCTTATCATGTTACTGACCTGTTGCCAACCAACCTAACTAATCACAGGCTTACACAGGTACTAATCTTAGTACCACTTAACTTTTTCTGTCTTTCATTACCATGTCACAACTTTTTAAAACATTCTGCTTCCATCAAATTCATGATGAGCTAATATTAGTCATGAATTAGTTAAATATATCACATTTTACATTTTTTTTTATTATATTGTGTATAATTTTAGGTTTACAGATTTTGCAAATCACTGCATTGTTTTTACACTCCATCCCAACTTGGTACACCATTCTCATCATTCCTTGCAAAAAGCCTAGACACGTCAAGACTGTAAATAATTATTAGTTGTCAACCTGCTATTCTTTGATCAACTCAAAAATTACTAATACCACTATCAAAATGAAATTATTCCATGCCTCATGACATTTTTTTTGTGTCATGTGTAACAGGGGATTATTAAACAAATATAAACGCGATTTTGCAGGTGATATCTTACCTGTACCACTCCAGGCCTCTGTCATAATTCCGATCGAAGAAGTGAGTTTCTGTTCCAGCAGCTCGCACGTCCGGATGAATCCTTATGAACTCCAGAACAGCTCTTGTTCCCCCTTTTTTCACACCAACGATGATCGCATTTGGTAACTTTTTATTGCCAAACTTTAAATGACTCACGGGAGGACTGGGCGTGTCATTCCTGACGACGTAAGGAGTGGAATGATGTCTTTGGTCCGTTTTCAGCTGAGATGTTTCATCTGCGCTACTCGTTCTTGCATCCATTGGTGCAAGACAGGAGATTGATTTCTGGAGGCGCCGTTTGGCTCCATCGACTGGCTGACAGCTGGGCGTTGGATCACCTGGCTTTTGCATGACGGTATTGTTGGGAAGTAGTGCACAGTAGCACAAATACGAAAGAAAAAGAGATAGCAAGCAAACTGACGTTCCTTTGAGCCGGTGCGAAAAGGGGACAAGTCGACTGAAGAGGAGCGCGCATGCCATCTCTCCATATAAGAACAGCGCATGGTTTTCTAACTGATTTTGCGTTCCATCCTCTCTGTTTGTTTTCTTGTGGCTGAACTGTCCCCTGACAGAATTTAGAAAGCGATCAGAAAAGTTGACGGCTCAATTCTTCCATCGCTTCACTGCGCAGCGGTATAATACAATACATTAATACTCCACATTCCCACTCCTTGAGGAAACTAAAGAGAATGTGTCTGGTCGCTGTGGACTTAAGTTGTATTTGACATCCTCTTTTAAAACTCCTCGAAGTCTCCGTAGTCATTACGCACGAGTGAGAAGCGCGCTCTCCGGTAACTTGAGCGGACTGTCAGCTCCAAACAGGCAGAGGGACAGAAAAATATTTTAACACAATGACGTCAGAGCACCTTTGCATTAAATATATATATATTTATCTCACCTTGCTTATCTGACTCATTCAAAGTTGCTGTTTTTGAACATGACATGACTACACGCATAACAACACTGAGTATTACAGAGCATTTAGCCGAATATGTCATTCATGCCCCCTCCTAAACCTAACTAACCTAACATACACATGAAACTGTTTTTAGTATTTGTATTTCTATTTAACTGTTTAACCAATTAAACATTATTCAATTTAAGTAATAATGACATGATTCAGAGCAGCCAGCAACTCCAACTTACTTTGAGTATGAATTTCTTGACCAGTGTGTTATTTTTTAAATTGCAACATTATAGTACCCTAATACTGTTTGCATTGTTTTTCATAATTGCAGCTACTTAATTATGGTTATGGATTATTAAAGAAGCTCATACGTATTGGTAATATAAATAAACACCTGTCAGTGTAACTGCTACAATGACATGTCACTCAGATAATCTTTTAAAGGCTGTTCTAATGAAAAATCTGTTTTCATTATTATTTTTATTATTGTATTTTTTTATTATCTTTTTCTCTGTTAAGTACTTAACATGAAACTTAGATGCAAATATTCACAAAACTTTAAAGGGCCCCTCACATTTAAAAGCCAGACTTGACCTGGCTAAACCTGCGGTCCCTGAAGGGGAAAATCCAACTTTGTGTCTATATGTAGAGTTGATCAATCTATCAGATAGAGCATGGCCTAGGGTATGGTATGACCAAGTTTAATGAATACATTAATCAAATTATAAATGGAAATAGGGGTTTACAACAACTTTGTCATATGACATCAAATAGTAATAACAATCTTTAAGGAGTACTGTATTTTAATACTTTTTTCCCATTCATATCCAAGCTCATCTTAAAATGACATGTTAGACAGTAGCTGAGGACCCCATGAGCTCTACAGACTTTGCCTCAGATCTACTTTGGCATCACTCTCTAGAAGTGTTAATCTTCAGTGGGTGGTCATCCCTCTGAGTTTCTTGATTACTGATACAAATGCAGAGAAGCCCAAGGTGGAAAACAGAGGAGGGTAAAAGCTCCTAGAACTGCAGAGATGCATGGGGAGGAGTTGAGATGTCACAGCGGTGCTCCTGCGGGTGTCTGGGCCCAATCTCACAGGCCTCTGATTAAAGAATGATTTATAGGGGCTAGTCGGAGGGACCCACTCAGCAATCCGTCTAGTGAATGAGATTTTTCCTCAGGAAGAGGGCGGGTAAATCAAACCTTGGGGCGAGAAGCCTGCAAAGCTCAGCGATAGGGCCCAGTGATTAAATGTTATAATCGGCTCTCTCTGCTGAGCACAGCTCGGCTTTTCAGTGTAACTATCAAAAGTACTAAAATCAGTTTATGCTTAGAGTCATTCACAGAACATATATCTTGTTTTTGCTTATTACAGAAGAATGTAAGCTTTTCAGACCGACAGTTCATAAACTCTGACTGAGGTAGAAAGTATAACTCATTACAATACCACCAATACCAAAAAAAAAAAAAAGAAAAATGTTACAGAAGAAGCAAGAGTATATGAAATGTTAGAGTCAGATTCATGTTTAAAGTTTTAGGGTGGGTTTAAGGGATGATGAAGCAGCAAAACATCATGACCTTTAAAGGAAAAGAAACAACATGACATTGAATACCAAGTACATTTTTCATAATATTATCTGTCTTTTGGAGTTCTTAAAATATAGGTCATTTACTCACTGACCACTCCATCACCAGTGTAGCCCATTTGTCAGACTAAGAGAAGCCTGAGGTGGGTGGATGCCAGTCTGTCTTAACTCTGATCAGAAGCTGAGGAGAGATACAGATGATCACAACAATTTTACATTACAGGTGGATGACAAATCATGTCCACAGATTCAGTTCCCACCCCCTTTGAAAAGAAGCTTTGTTTAGTGATAGATATACTGTCAGTAAGTGTTGCTTAGGTTTCAAAATGAGTGTTATATTAAGAAAAAAAAAAAAGAAAAATGAGAGATTAAGTCAAAGCTGCTGACAGTATAAAGAAATATATTAATAGTAAAATGTTACCAAATTTTTAAGAAAACGCTGCAGCTGTAAATATTTATATTTGTTTCTCAATATTTCATTTATACTTACTGCAAATATGAGATGTAAAATATTAAGATGTGAAACAGATAAAAATGAACTGATAACGTGTGAATTAAAAAAAAGAAACAAGCCTATATCAAATCATTGAAGCTGAATAAAAATTCTTCCACCTTATATTTATGTTACTGTTCAACAATGAAAACACAGATACTATTACAAGGTCTAGTAAAGGAAGGTGTCCCGTGGAAGGTCAATAATGACAGTACTGCCACCTGCTGGTAAAATTATAACATTGCTGCTACAAAGCGTCATGTTACAGTAAAAGTGAAAAAGAAAGCAAAAGAGAAGCGTTCAAGATAAGGTTGTACGTTTCAGACGCTTAAAAAACAACAACTCGAAACTTAAACAGTAAGTTGGCTTAAACTATAGATGATGTTTGTTGTTTGTCTTTTTGAATGGCATATTTAAAAACGAAGGAAAAAATTTATACTTAGATCGTGTTTAGCTCCTGCTAATTTATAGAACAAATGAGGGCCGATCTACGCAGAGATTGAGATTTGGGCCCACTCGGCTATCATAACATTTCATTTTTAACTGAGTAGAATGAAACTAGTTCGTGTTCAAATGTGTGCAGCCTGTTTAAATATCAGCAAACTATACTGATCCATTGTGTTTTTATATATATATATATATATAAAATAAGTAAAATCAGGAAGAAATGTGCGTAAAAACGTTTCACGTCTATGTAATTCCACTGGCTATTCTTTGATTTTATAACACATAGAACCAGCTAAAGGCAGTAACCTGAAGTCATTTCCTGTATCAGTCTCAGATTATTATGGAGGAATGCATCAGTTCATGAAAGCATGTAGGCTCTTGTTTTAGGTCTCCAAAGATCCAGCCGCATCATTCCAGGCAGGCTGAGGTCTGGACTTTGACTATATCATTAAAACCCCTTGGTTTCTTTCTTTTCCAGCAATTTTGTTGTAAAGTTTATGATCAAGCATAATTTAGACATCCTACATAGATAAATCCCACTTCCTCAAAATCAGTCTTTCTGAACAGCAACATTTCCTGTTTATATCTTGCCTTTATCCAGCATGTTTGTTTCTTTCTCAACTCTCTTTTTTATTTCTCTTTTGATCATAGCCAAAAAGACCCGTCCAGGGTGCATCCCACTCCTCACCAGATTTCTTTTTGGAAAAGCATAATGCTGCTGATGAAAGTAAGACATATGAGAAATAATAAATGGGTAATGTATACATGGAGGGATGGATGGATGGGTGGGTGAATGGGAATGGCAGAAATATGTTTATCTTCATCAGTTAGCATTGATTTGCCAACTATATAATATGAGATCTTTTATCCAAAAAGGCAAAAAAAACCTTGACTTAGGACATTTTTATTATTACCGTCACCAAGGTGGAGGTTATATTTTTGGTAGCATATGGTTGTCTGACTGTTAGCAACATAACTCAAAAAGTAATTGCTGGATTTTGATTAAAATTTCAGGAAATCTATTAAATCGAATAAGGAACAAGTGATTAGATTTTGGTGGCGGTCTGAATAACTGCCAGAATCCCGGAATTTTTTAAACAATATTACCGCCAACATTTCAATATCCCCTAGAACCGCCAGAGCGGATCATTTTGACACTGTGCTGATGCAGCATAAAAATAATTAAGGCATTTACAGAGGCCAATTTTTTCTTCTTTTTTATCATTCAGAAGTAAACACAGCTTCAAAACACACAACGTGGTGTTGGTTTCAGCAGCATCAGGAGGCATTTCACCATCTCAAATCATACCTCACCGACCCTCCCGTTTTGGCCTACGGTGCAAAGCCAGTGACTTTGACCTGTGATGCGTCTTGTAGCAGACTTGGTACTGCCCGCATCCAAAATGGCAGACCAGTAGCTTTTGCATCACACACTCTAACAGACACAGAAACACGATATGCTCAGATAGAGAAACAGCTTCTCGCTGTTGTATTTGCTTGCACAAAACTCAGGGACTACATCTATGGAAAACTTGTGTTGTTGGGGACTGACCACCAGATTCTGGTTAAATTTTCAGGAAATGTCAGAATGGCAATAAAAGGAGGAAGTGATTAGATTTTTGGGGGTGATCCAGATAACTGTTTTTATAAAGAATTTTTTTTTAAGGATTTTTTACTATTGGGAGAAAGGGATAATTTTGTCATTACAGCTTCTAACTCATCAGGTAATGCCTAATCATTGAAAAAATAAATAAATAAATAAAATAAATAAATTGGTAGATGTTATAATCCGACATTGTCCAGAAGTTTACTGGGGTACTGGGTGGGCTTTTTGTGCCTTTTCTTAGGTGGCTTGGCACATGTCTGCACTCTTTTAGTGTTTCTAGATCTTTGTGTGACTATTTCTTTCCTGTCTGCCTTTACATTTCTGTGATCCTCCTCCCCATTGTCAAACTCCATTGTATTCTGTGTTTGAAAGTATCAATCTAAAAGAATTGTACTTATTATGGTTTGGGTAAAAAAAAAATATAAGTTACTCTTGTTCTTTTTTTCAGAAAGCAAAAATTTACCCTCATGTTGCTGGAAACACATTAAAATCTCATGAGAAAATTCTTAAAAAACTCAAAAGAGTTTCAAGAATAGTGTCTCAAGAGGAGAGTGATGTGATAATCGTCTTTTGTCCTATTGTCAGCCGTTTCCAGTCAGACATCCAGTCAGCGTTATCCAGTATCTCAGGTAAACATGCAGGAACACAAATACAAGAGGTGATATTGTTTTCTTTGTCTGTTGGCAACTAACAATGATCTGTACTGTTTGCGTTTTCAAGGAAGCCAGGAATTGATTTTGGTGGCGATGCATCATACTTATGACAAAAACTACACTTTACCAGACCAAAGACACATCGAGATCCCAGCTGTCAAACTTCTTGTAGAGTGTCTGTTTTTTGAGAAGAAAGGACTCCTGAAATGCAGTTGCAATAAAAAGGCAATAAAACAGCTCCGTACAAAGGTAATCGGACAAATTAAGTCTTTTTTTATATTACTTGTTGTTTTGCATTTACATTACATTACAGTCATTTAGCTGACGCTTTTATCCGAACTGATTTACAATGCAGTAGCATTAAGGATATTTTCCTAAGGACCCACCTAGAAGGTGTTAATATTTGTCCCTGGGGGATTCGTACCCTGGTCTCTCACATGGGAGACTGGTACTCTCCGTTGAGCTAACCAGACAGTTTTGCATTATTATTATATTGGTTTGTGGTGTTTTAGTTCACAAAATATATTTTCTATACTGATTATTTCAAAGTTGTGTGGAGTGTATTAGTCACTGTAAATGATGGGCAAAGACTTAAGGAAATGGTGTAAATTAAATTTTTTAGATGCCTGCAGTTTTTTATGGACCCAGAAGAATAACAAAGAGAAACATCTATGTAAAAGTACAAAGATAAAAAAAAGTGTAGAAAAAAAAAGTGCATGAATGAGGAAAACAGAGAACAAAAAAATGATAGAAATGATTAAATAAAAATAGAATGATTAAATATTCTGCGATGGACTGGTGACCTGTCCAGGGTGTACCCTGCCTTCACCTGAAACACTGCTGGGATAGGCTCCAGCTCACCCCGCGACCCCTAATAGGAACAAGCGCTACAGAAAATGACTGACTGACTGTTTAAGATTATTTTGCACCAAATTGGTGTAAACTATTTAAGCTTTTTTACAATATTAAAATAATTTTTTATTAACAAATTTCATTAGTTTATTCTAAGCACCCTGAAAGGTCAAATTGTCAGTCTTCTGTCTAGTTATTTTATTAAATGTGCAAGAATTTATCTCTCAATTTGGACTGAAACACTATAAGCCCAGAGCATGGCAAAAGTATTTTATTTTATTCATATTTTAATGAAAATCTTCTATTTATTTTAAAATTATTTTAAATATTGCACAGAGAATATAATGCACGGTGGTGTGGTGGTTAGCACCGCAGCCTCACTCAATTGGTGACTAATTGGTGAATCTAAATTCTCCCTAGGAATGAGTGTGTGCGTGAATGGTTGTTTGTCCGTATCTAT
>JBAMHW010000024.1:14937342-14949560 GCA_037177495.1 Rhadinocentrus ornatus | reverse complement strand
GAAACAGAAATGGCACCAATCAATAATTTTTTTCATTTTTAGGGATACTGTATGATACTGCATATTGTATACAAAATATGCATTGTAGTCATATCAGGAGTCAGTAATCACTCCATCATACATTAATTGGTAATTACTGCAAGCATGTATAATTTGTTCACCTATTTTTGTGGTGTGCTTCTGCCTCATTAAGGATTTTGTGACCCTTTGGCCTTGAATTTTCCAGCAGTTGAAAATGATGAGCAACTCTTGTTTATTTCAGAAGCAGAATTCTGACTTTGATCTTTATGTGTTTGATTAGAAGAATGCCAGTATCATATAGTGGATAGTGAGTGCCATCCTAATGGATGTACTGCAGCACTTGTGGCTCAGTATGAGAGTTTTGAAATTTGTGGCCATTTCATATCATGACCCTGATATTAAGATCAACATATGAAGAAAATGGCAGCTGACTCATCATGTTACACAACTGAAGAGACACCTTCTTGGAAAAGAAAGCAAATCCAGCTTATTTCATGTGCCTTCATGACAGTGAAATATTTAGTCAATTTTAAAAGGGTCTTTTGATTATTTGCATGGAAGTAGAAGGCTAATATGTTAAATCTACTGCACTGTGCACTTTCTTGACCTCGCTTCCATCTCTTCTTTTCTTTTCCCCCTACAGTGAGAAGCAACAGACTCTACAGCGACAACAACTTCCACAAGCAAATCCTCCACTAAATTTGATTCCTTGTGACATAAATATCATGGGAACAAAAGTTCATGGCTTCCTCAAATGAGAAATTAAAAAGAAATCAATGTGTCTGACTGTCAAGAAAGTATGAGCAAAGTAAAATATCAAGCTTTTATTAATAAATATAAACATAATATCCTCATTTTCTTTTTAAAGTAACTCTTCCACAGAGAAAAACATCTAAGAGCATTAATTATGAATATCAATATAAGCACTTAAATCCCCCTGTTTGGAGGTGACATATTAACATCATTGCAATAGGGGTGGGTCATGACTCAGTTGCCATGCGTGTTGTCATGGTGACCAGCCCCTGCACCTCTTTCCCCCTCCTCTGGTTGGTCCAGCTTTTGTTGTGGTTTCACAACCATGGACCTCAGCTGACAGAGGCAGCACCCCCTTGCCCTAACCCTTGTACCTGTTCCAACCAGGCAAGCCGTGTCATCTGTACAAGGAAGAGTTTGGATCAAATCCCTGACAATATTTCAGAAAACACAAGATACCTCAATCTACAAGAGAACTCAATTCAGGTAAATATGGATTAAAATAAATACAAAACTGCTACAATGTGTCCTACAGTGTGCCTCATTTTTTCTCTCTTCACTAGGTCATCAAGTCTGACACGTTTAAACATCTGCGACATTTGGAAATTCTCCAGTTGTCTAAGAACCACATTCGGCAAATTGAGGTGGGAGCCTTCAATGGTCTTCCCAATCTCAATACATTGGAGCTTTTTGATAACCGTCTCACAGTGGTACCATCTCAAGCCTTTGAGTACCTCAGCAAGCTAAGAGAACTATGGCTTCGAAACAACCCCATAGAGACGCTGCCGGCCTTTGCCTTTCACCGCGTTCCCTCTTTACGACGTCTCGATCTAGGGGAACTCCGGAAGCTGGATTTTATCTCAGAGGCTGCCTTTGAAGGTCTGGTAAATTTACGCTTTTTGAATCTTGGCATGTGTGGTTTGAAGGACATCCCTAATCTTACACCACTGGTGAGACTAGAAGAGTTAGAGCTGTCAGGGAACCAGCTAGAATTCGTCCGGCCTGGATCTTTCCAGGGTCTAGTGTCACTTCGGAAGCTATGGCTTATGCACTCCAAAGTGTCAGTCATTGAGCGCAATGCTTTTGATGACCTCAAGAACTTGGAAGAGCTTAACCTCTCACACAATTCCCTGCATTCCCTGCCTCATGATCTCTTCACCCCTTTACACCAATTGGAGAGGGTACATCTCAACCATAACCCTTGGGTTTGCAACTGTGATGTCTTGTGGCTTAGCTGGTGGCTTAAAGAAACAGTTCCTAGCAACACCACATGTTGTGCTCGTTGCCATGCCCCCCCAGGTCTAAAGGGAAAGTACATTGGAGAACTAGATCAGACCCACTTTACCTGCTATGCCCCAGTGATTGTGGAGCCACCCACTGACCTCAATGTCACCGAAGGCATGGCTGCTGAGCTGAAATGTCGTACTGGAACTTCAATGACCTCTGTGAATTGGTTTACCCCAAATGGCACTCTGATGACACATGGATCATACCGAGTTAGGATCTCAGTGCTTCATGACGGAACACTGAATTTCACAAACGTGACTGTGCAGGACACTGGGCAGTATACCTGCATGGTAACCAACTCTGCTGGAAATACCACTGCGACTGCTGTGCTCAATGTCTCTGCTTCTGATCCCAGCAACAGCTACAGCTACTTCACCACTGTCACCGTAGAAACAGTAGAAACAGTCAGAGGAGAGGAGGAGAATTCGGCAAGACAGTTTATAAATGAGACCTTCATAGATTTCCCTAATCCTACTGTTCAGAGAGGGTTAGATGGACGGCCTGGCATAACTATATCTCCTTCTCTCTCATCTCTTTCCTCACTGTCACCAAGAGCTAACAGAGCAACTGAAAACACAGCGACTGTGTCAATAATGGATGTAACTAACATTCCAGGACTGGATGATGTAATGAAAACGACTAAGATCATCATTGGCTGCTTTGTTGCCATTACCTTTATGGCAGCTGTAATGTTGGTGGTCTTCTATAAACTCCGTAAGCAACATCAGCTACACAAGCATCATGGCCCAGCCAGAGCCATTGAAATTGTCAATGTAGAGGATGAGATTGGAGCTGGGGCTGGAAGTGGCATCTCAGGTGGTTCAACAATGAATTCTGGCACTGGTGGAGAAGGAACCTTAAGGATACATCATCCAGAAATAGTGAACCTTCCCAACATTGGCCGCACGGATACCCTCAACCATTACTACAAAACACATCATTTCAATAACAATGTGATGGGTCTTAGTGTTGGCGAGGGGATGGGACCTGGAGGGATCCTCAACAGCAAGAACCACCATGGCCAGGATATTCCAATCTCCTGTACCTCAGTCCCAATCTCTACATCTAATTTGCTTACCACATCAGGCAATGGCACCAACATCAACTCCAGCTCTATGTCCCCTCCACTGCCGATGTCTCTCCCCATGCCTACCATGGGCTTACATGGATCGATCAAGGGTTTTATGGGACAAAACCAGAATCCCCAAATGGAGCCTCTTCTCTTCAAGGGGAGCTCGAAGGAAAATGTCCAAGAGACTCAGATCTAAAAACAAAAGTGAGAGTATAGAGGGAGATTGAGCAAGGGTCAAAGACAGAGAGGGAATTGATGTCGGGTTTACGTGTGGAATGATAAGACACTAGAGTGCATTGACATTACACCAGGAGAGAGGATAGACTGACACGGCAATACACAAACTTATCTGTGACGGTGTATTGAGCCAAGGATTACCACAATGGCCCACTTGTGTTTGTAGTAATGACCATGGCCATGGAGATCAAGGAGTGGACATTGCTACAATGTAAATCTGTGCCAAAGCAAGTGTTTTTTGCAGTTTCTACAAGCTGTGTTCTCATAGGAAAAAAATAGCCTTTCAGAGGAAATAAGTCCCCTAATCATTGTTTGCCAGCAGAATTGAAAGATACGCACAGCACTTACCACACTGAAGAGCCGAGATATTGCAGAACAAAATCCAAGAGACATTTTTCTCCGACAACAACAAAAAACAACAAAAAACAAATAAAAACATGAGACACATGCTTTCTCAACTGACTCAATAGACTCCCTCAAGGTGAAAATTATGTAGGCATAAGTAGATGGACAAAAAGGTACAGTGCAGTACAAACTACTGTGAAAAATCCACAAATTATATAAATATATTTTCATCTAAATATGTTTCATTGCAGACTATGATGCAGACATATTTTGGGACGGATGTATAAGCTGGTATAGTTTGTTTCTTTGTGAATAATCAGGGGCAGTGATAGTGGAGGTTTGTTATGATTTAAGTTTGGCTACTTCTCAGAAACATAAGGGCTCAATTGCAACACTCATTGTGAATCTTTCAATTGGCTTTGTGACATAAAGCCCATTTAGGTTGTGGACAGTAAATACAGATCTCTGTTTGACAAACTTTTGTCTGTTGTTTCAGTAATAATCATTACAAACTTTTGTGTTTTGAGAGTGTATTATGTATTTTGCAAAGGCCAGCTATTTGGTATTTGAATTGACAATTCTGATACTTGAATGCCAGCATCAAGTAATGGTAAAACAATGTTTCATAGACAAAAAAAAGTAATTCAATGCAAAGCCCTGTATGGGTAAAAAAAAAAGAAAGTGTTGAAAATGTGTTATTTGAATCCGATCAGTAGCCAGATATTTGCTTTTAGACTGGAATTTGATATGACCTCCTTGCTCATGGTTACCATAGTCATGCCATAAAATGCTGTCATAAGGATGATTAGACATCTGCAGCAGCATTAAAGAAGGGATTAAACATCCATCTTTGGATGATTGAAATGAATAAAAATGTACAGTATATTAATGATAATAATGTCTGGTTGTATGACAATTGTAAGATCCACATTTTTACAGTGTAACTTTCATATGTTAAATGCCATTTACGCTTCTTGCGTTTCAACAATGTATTACTTTATTTTTGTTAGTTTGATATAATGTGTACAGTTGTCTAGCCATGTATCATTACGTGTGAAATAAATCAATCATATATTGGGTTGTGGCGGGTCAATATGGCAACCACACAAGTAGAGAGTTAGACATTATGCAGTTCTCTGCGTTAAAACTGGATTAAATGTATGGTTTGTGGTTAAGCCATTAGTCATCCTGGTAATGATAGAGACCATCTGTTTTGCTAAGGTGCTCAGACAGGCTTTTAGTCACTCTCCTATAGATGGACTGCAGACACCACTGGATCTGGAAAATAAGTGTTTTTATGATCTTAGTCTTAATGAGGGCACTTTAGTTTTAAATTAGCCAGTATGCTTGTCCCATGGTAATCATTTTACATCTGCGTGGAAATGGTTCAGAATGGGAAAAGATAAGCTAAATGCTGAATAAAATACAAGGTATTCATCAAATAGTAATCTAATCTAAAATGTTTGTTGCAATTGAGCTCAGATGGGACATGTGACCACTCAGAGCTCTGAATGATTTTCTAAGTTTTGTTATTTTCCAGCCCACCCACAGACCCAAGTGTTTTTAGCTGAGAATGTACTTTAAAAATGTCCCTGTATGAATTATGTGCATTATGAAGGTTTTTGTTTTGAGAAATGAGCCCATACTAACTGGAGGAGGACATAAGAAGGACTAGTAATAATGATGACAATATGGGAGATGATTTAAGGTGAAAGCCAGAATTTCCTGCCATAGAGGTTATGAATTGAACATTTTATTCACACATTACATTGATCCTGTGTAGTGCCTAATATCTACAACATCTTTAAAAATATGTCCAGTTATATCTTCAAAAAGGGCGTGTAAATGTATTAAACATCAGAGGTTGACAAAATTGCAGCTGTGAATTTTTGGCAGTTAGTTGAAATTAAAACCAACCGGATATAATTATGTGACCCTACCAACAGATCTAGTGGACAGGGTTCAACTGTTGCCACATAGAAACACAAATAGAATATAAATGAGGGCTAAAGATGCAACATATGGTGGCTCTCTTGATGTGCTACATTTGGAGGTTCTGCTGTCAGATTTCAAAGAGCATATTAGATATCTCTTTCTCATTTGTGTGAGCCTGTGTATGGGGGTGCATTCTTGCCTGTCATACATGGAACAAATAGTTTTACCAGGACATCATATGTAAGTGTTTTGTTATGGTGAGTGACCTTTTCAGCAAAGAACTGTTCCTTTCATACCTCTAAAGATCTGCAAACAATTATCATTATTATTAGTGTGGAGAAAATGCTGAAGGGCTTTGTTGCATCTAAGTATAGTGGCTGCTGTTGTACATATATTTGATGCTACTGTGTAGGAAGCTCATCGTAGACATTTTAAGTAACACGCTGACCACTTTTAATGAGGATGTTTGACTGGAACCTGATTATGTATATACTGGGCAACTGCAATGTGTAGTTTGGCTACAGATGGAGTACTGACATATGTGTACCCTTTGCATCATCCGTCGCTTACAATGGATGCTTCAGCCCAGATGACATTTATCGGTTTGTTGGAAGCAAAACTACATAATGAAATGGATTATGGTATCTGAGACACCAAATTGCAAGACAAGAAAATGGACTGACCTTTTGGTCCTGTAAAGGTAAGCTATTCTGTTTGATAAAACAATATAAAAACAGCCGGGTCTGCTTTGAACACTTTTTAAAAGGAGAGAGAACAGTGTTAAGCTCTAGGAAAACCTTAATTTCATTCGACAAACAAAAAAAGAAAACACAAAAATTGTCATGTTGTGCTTTTTTATACTTTTCTTTTTTCAAGTTGTTGGTTGTATCTTAGTACCTGATATTATCAACTTAAGTCTTTATGGATTGTCATTAAATTTATTTTTTCCATCACACATTTATCCAGGCACACAGTGCGGCAGAGGAGTGCATTGCTTCAGTTCGAAAAAAATCAAGATATGTTGTTCTTGCACTTCAATGACTGTCATACAGGGACTGAGAGGTTATTTTACTGTTTGCCACTTGTGTGACTTAAATTTTCTGCTCGCTGTGAAGAGTTATTCTGCCACCAGAATCATCTGGCACTTTATTCTATGTTGTAATTTCACCTTACAGAAAAGTACTACTAACTAAATAAGAAATTAACTAATAAGTTCATAAGTTATTGCGTGAAATTTTATAATACAAAATGAAAAGAGTCTGAACCATAACTGTGTTTACCCATTCTTTCATTCCCTAACATTTTTTTTTCTTTACAATGTTTTATTTCCAAGAAAGGACAATCTTTTTAAATAAACCCTCTGCTATGAGTCTATGAAGATAACTGTGCAATAGCTTTACAACAGAATTTAAAGTGCCAGATGGCTGACAAACAGTCACAGTCATGCAATGAGCTAAAAACACTTAACATATATAACAGGCTTTCTTGAACCATAAATAACTATAATTAACTTAATCATTGCAGATCATTAAACTCCTAAAGAATATTGTATTACCAAAGGGCGAGCTTATAATTTTTGTGAAATAAAAATATTTAAAAAATTTTTCTTAGTTTGTTGATTAAAATTAAAAACACAAAATGATTAAGAGTCGTCACATAAGAAACACAGTCATATTGTTTTTGCAAATTCAGCAAAACATAAATACATACTGTAATCAATGCTTCATGGCAACTACGTAAATAAATTATATGGTCCATCATGTTACATTAAGGTAATTGCACAGTAACCTGCTTTGTAATTTTTATTTATTAGTATATGTTATGAATTAGCAAATATGACAAACAGGTGTTTGAAAATTAAAATAAAAAATAAAAAAAATAAAACCCCTTCTTTATCATCACTGGATGTTTTCCCAAGCATTTCAGTTGAATTTGGCTATTTTCAACTTATCCAGTTAGACATTTACATTTTCATTTTATTTTCATTATTATTACTCCTTCCTAATGTCAAAACGTTGACTTAAATTGGCCTGAGGGCTTTTCTTTGATGTGTTCTACTCTGTTCTTCAGGTCATTTGTATATTCCAGATTGCAACTTATTTTAAACCCTGAGGTAAGAAAAAATCTCAACATGCTATCACAGATGTCCACTGAACAACCCACTTTACAAAACATCTTCAAGGGATTTGTGTCATAAGAATTGCATCAGCTATGAACCATAACCATGAATTTAATATGTTTAGATAAAACATTTGGGCCCTACAGCTGGTGGATTGTATTAGAAATATCTAAAGGGGCACCGTGTAAAGCCATTTTCTTGAATGTAATTGTCCTTGGCTTGTGATCTGGTCTCCAGAGACCTCAGTCCCCATGAGACATCTTGGACATAATGTTAAAGCTTGTTCAATGAACTTGTAATAGAAGTTGCCTCGTATCATCTCTGCAACCTACAGGAAAGATGTCAAAGCAAATGTTCTGTAACACATCAAGGAGACATATTTTAAAGCATATTTTGAAGCTTTTTACACATTTTAAATAGTGCTAATAGGAAGCAAAAGCAAGGGAAACTTAAATGTATTATTTTTTTGCAATGCTTGAAATGAGTAATGCTCAAATGAAGTCAGGGAAAAAGAGACTGAGCAAAGACTGTGAATGCAGCAGAAAAGAATACATTAATATGCACTAAAGATGAAAGAGAAATGCTAAAATGCAAATGCATTTTGAGCATTCTGTGATCTTGGCGTGAATATAATGTGATGCAGTGGAGTAATTTCAAATGAGAAAAGGTGGATTTTTAAAATACCAGTCCCATCCCTTGCAGCAAAAAACAACAGTAATCCTCTGGAGGTGTATGTATATCAACTTAAATTCCCACTTGTATTTCAGACTATGTTCCATTTTTAAAAAGAAAAGAGAAAACCTTGAATTATGTTTGCAGAATGTAACATTCTTCCCCATACAACCACAACTCCCTTTGCATGGTTATGGTGCAGTCATTTTCTACAATTCCACTGTGCCTGCACTACCTTTCCTTTTCCTTGTGCTGTCTTTCCCTTCAAATTCAATAACCTCCCAGCTGTGTGTTTCTCCAGGGATTCCCTGAGCTCCCCTGGCCCACAGACAGACTGCAGAGTCTGTGGGGAACCTGACACAACATAAACTCTGCTGTGAAGCAGAGATGTCAGAGTCTGGGGGCTGCATCTCTGCCTATCGAGGAACCATGAGAATGGGAAAACCTTAGTTCTTTACACTTTAAAGGTTGCAGTGATAAACACACATGAGCAGGAGGATGTTGTGTTGGATTCAGCTGCGTGGGCTGCAGTCATACCAAAAAACTAAGTATAGATGCTGTGGCCTATTTACGCATTATTGATATGAGGATGGACTCCATGCTGAACTGAGAAACCAGCTTGAAAACTATGTGAAAAATATGACAGTGACCCAGTTAGGCTCAATTTTTGCAAGATGGATAAAAGCAAATCAAAGATGCTTTGATTTAAAGTCAGCTCTTTGTTTAGTCATTCGACTGTTATTTTATGAAATTCTGTTGGTGAATTATAAACTTACTACTGATGTTCTTAGAAGACTTTGTTTTACTGTGCTGTACTTTCTTTGCTTTTAACTCTATGCTTCAGTTTTAGTGAGAACAGTCCTTTCTGCTTGTTTGTGCCGCTTCCTTTTTCACCCAGGAAACGTAAATAATAATCCAGGGAGAGAAAACAAACAACCCTTTGGGAAGATATTTTAAATTGACACACAGAGTGCACCTGAATTGCCTGCACTCAGGACCCCATATAACTGCAGACAAGTCTCCAAGTCCTGTTTGGATGAAACACTTACAGCAAGGTGTGCCACTTGTAATAAAACGCAATGTTTGTATTTCCACAAGGTATTGCTGAAATGGGCATGAAAAAGAGCTGGACTCTACATCTCTTAGATAGAAGTTGAGTTTCCACGTGGTGTGGTTACTATGACATAAATTAGGTTTATTAAGCATGTTTCATATACTGTAAAACTCCTGCAAATGCTGGTGATACTTGACTCACTTCATTTTCCTGAGACAAAAATATCTCTTGATGCTGAATCAAAATGAAAATCAAATCTATACTGCTGTCAAAAAGCAACAAACAATGAGAAGCGTTTCATTGCTTTTTAATTGTATTATGAAAAACAGGAAATAATAATAATAGTTTAGTTACATACAAATCTACAGTTGATGTTATTTAAGCAATTAGTTTCTTATTAAGACTTTCTTTCCTGCCCAGATTATAAACAGACACTTTCTGTGTATTTACTGGAGGGAGGTATGTAGCAAATTGTTCCCCAGTGCATATACTCCCACACACAAACACACTCTTCAGGCACTGTACTGATGTTATTAGATTATTACACATACATGAGTATCGATTCACCATAACTGCAAATGGGAACAATGCTTTTACTTCACCTGGTAAATGTTGTGGCACTTTTTATTTTTAATGGTGCTATGAATTATGTAGAGACTTACTTACCCTACTTATCTTGTGATGCTTGAGTAGTATTAATAGTTTTAGCTCTGGTACCACAGGAACAAAATATGAGGCTGCAGCATTGCATCATTGAATCAGGGGAAAAACAAATTCGGCTCTGAGTAAAAGTATAAAGTAATCAGTCAATGTTTATCTTTGATGTTTGCAAAGCCACCCACTATATAGCTCTTTTAATTCATGTCAACACCAACAAAAGTGGTAAATAATTATTGTGGAGCCTTTGCTAATTGGAACTTCATAAGGATGACAAAATCTTGCCAAACTACTGAGGACCACTAAGAATTTATTACAGACAATAACCAATGTGAATTAGAAAAGTAAGAAAAAAAACAAATTTAAAATAAATATATGCATTTATTGCATAATTATTTGCCAAAATGTAAAAATTAGTCAACAAAATATGACAAAATATGAAAGAAGGAGTATAAAATAAATTATTTGTGAACTTGCAGAGAACAGCTCTGCTGATAAAAGCACACAAAGTAACTCATTGTTGTGTATTAGTGGTTTCACATCAGAAAACTCTGCTTCTTGTGTGGAGTCATGTCAGGTCAGTAGGCGGTCCTTCAACAGGGCCCAGAACACGTTCAGTTCAGATATTATGAATGTAAACAAATGTGTCCTGGATCACATCTAAATGTGATAATATGTCTCAATATATAGCAATAGTGGCATTTTGGTACAATGGTTGTATGTGGACTCAAATCCTGAATGAAAACACTTCTAAATGGCAGGAAATATCTCTTGAGACTGTTGTTTTCTGGACCTAGAGAGATTGAAACTGTCTTACAAAAGAAATACAGTCAAACACGAATATGAAGGTCGAGCTGATCATGTTGCAGTTGGCTTTGACATTTTATTGCTCATTGTGGTTTAATAAATCTAATTTTCTGTGTGTTTTATTTAACTTAATCAGCATCAGGTTGGCTTTTTTTAAATTTATTTTTACTTGATTGAATGTCTAACCTTTGATTTGCTTTATATTGATCAGTGGTTCACCTCATTTTCATTGAGTAGATACTGTAAAAATTTCCTAAAATGGCCATTTCTACAAGTTACAATTGCTAGCTAAAGAGTAAATACAATTGTTAAAGTTTTAGATTGTCTAGCAGAAATATCTGGTCCTTTTGAGAAACTCACCTGCAGGTTTTACACATTTCCCTGCTTCAACACACCTTATCCTATAAGTTTCCCATTTAATACATTTTTTAATTTAATTTAAATTAAATGGATCTCACCAATAGCCTTTTGAGTCAAATGTTTTGAAGCTGTGAAACATCAAAAACATGCAGAAAAGTGGCCCTTAAGGACCAGAACATCCCTGCCCTGTCAAAATATGTAAAATTTACTCTTTTCTTAAACCTCTGAATAGGCTACAGTAAAATCTTAACATTTTTTTTTATTATTGTTCTAAAGTGTTACACTGTAAAACTGCAGCACAGAAACACAGGGGAAAAATTACAACTTTGATTTACACCTCATAAAATTTTTGTTGATTTTAACTTGCAGTGGAATGATGGTGCTCTGGTTAGCACTGTGAAAAAAGCAAAGTTCTCTTTACCAGTTGACTGTGGCCTTGTTTATGGAGTTTTTATGTTTTCTGTGTGACCGTTTGGGTCTCTAGTTGTCTTGTCTTTATAAGACATGCATGTTTGTCTGATTAGAATTTAAATTGGTTGTAGGTGTGGATGTGAGCATGCATGGTTGTCTGACTGAGTATATTAGCCCTGTGATTGATTAAGAATGTGAGAAAAAATTTCCTCTATTTTTAGTCTTATTAGTAATCACAATAGTAGTGTACTGTCATTTTTTATTGAAACTTATCAGTGGAATAATATTGAAGATTACCAATATACACTGTTTAAAAAAATAAAGGAAACATTTAAACAACACAATGTAACTCCAAGTCAGTCACACTTCTGTGAAATCAAACTGTCCACTTATGAAGCAACACTGATTGATAATCAATTTCACATGCTGTTGTGCAAATGGAATAGACAACAGGTGGAAATTATAGGCAATTAGCAAGACACCCCCAA
>JBAMHW010000024.1:14918898-14937242 GCA_037177495.1 Rhadinocentrus ornatus | reverse complement strand
ATACAGGCACGTGGAGGCCACACACACTACTGAGCCTCATTTTGACTTGTTTTAAGGACATTAAATCAAAGTTGGATTTGTTTGGATTGTGTTTTTCCACTTTAATTTTAAGTGTGACTCCAAATCCAGACCTCCATGGGTTAATAAATTTGATTTCCATTGATAATTTGTGTGATTTTGTTGTCAGCATATTCAGCTAAGTAAAGAACAAAGTGTTTAATAAGAATAGTTCATTCATTCAGATGTGTTGTTTTAGTGTTCCCTTTATTTTTTTGAGCAGTGTATATTTTGTGGTAAATTTACATAAGCTTACGCAATAAATTAAAATAAATAAATAAAAAAATAAATTGAAACCTGTTACTTTGCTGGTAAACCAGCTGCCAGTTATTTATTTTCATAAGTGTACCATATAATCAAGTTAAAGTGCACTCAAGAGGTATTTTAAAAAAGCGCTTGCAACTGGAATAAACAAAATGTAGATTTTTGGTTTTGTAAGAAAGAAAGTCCTGTAATCTAAAGGTATATCCTCCCTCTCACCTTGTTAATTCTCTTCTTGTCTACAAGGACATTTTGGTCCCATGACAGATAAAAAAATATTGACAAGTGACTGAGACGACATCGAGACAGCTGACATACAGCAAGACTGTGCCGGACCGAAACAAACAGGATGAGCATTCATACATGTCTGTAAGATGACAGCATGTTCATTCCACTCTGGGCTGAAGTGTTGTACAACTTGTCAAACAACGGACTGCAGAAAGAGGAGGACGTGGGCGCCTCTCGGCAGGCCACATGAGCTTTTCTGCTTGCTTCATATCTTTACATGTTGGGAAACGGCTTTGTTCTGATCAGTTACGATATATATGAAGAGATAATGAGATTGCTTCTGTGAAGGGGATGATGACATTGATATGAAATAGCTCTGGTCTTCCCATAGCCTCTCTGTGTATTCTGTGCTGATACATCTTTGTGCAGTGGGCTGTTTGACCTGCATTGGTTTAGGCTGATTTAATAAGAACAGAACAAGCACAAGGCAGCTCAGCTCCAAAGTGCTCACTTTTATAGACCCTCAGGTAGGAGTCTGGTCTGTTTCCTTTCACTTTTAAATAAAGCTCAGAAAACAAATTAAGTGTTCTGCAGAGCTCATATTCACAGATGAAGAAAAGTCCTTGTGTATCATTTTGTGGAAGACATCAATGAACATATCGACATACTGAGCAAACAGATTCTTGCTGGCAATTTTGCAAGTGTGGATGTGACATGTGAGTCCGCGCCCAGCATGATGTGACGGGACAGGAGGGGAATTCACCAACACTTGGCTGCTGCTACCATTAGCATTAGCATTGTTCACACATCCCCTCATCCTAGGCCACTTCCACACCCCTCCCCCTCTCCTTCTCTGCCCCATCTCCCCAGCACCACCACCACGTCTCCATCCTCCCCCTCCTCCTCCCTGCCTGGCTGCGTCCTCTCTTTCCTGTTCTTGCTGCGGTGTTGCTATAGCAACGGAGAAATGTGGGAATACCTCCGTCCTTCAGAGTGCCGGAGAGGCAGAGAGGAAGAGGGAGAGGATGGGAGGCAGAGGAGAGTTTTGGGTAACAGAGGAAGAAATGAAAGGAATGGAGGAAAGGGAATGCAGAGAAGAAGAGTAATTAAAAGACAGAATGAGTAGGGCTGCGAATAACTGAATGGACACCACTGCTTGTCACTCAGTTCTTGACTTCAACCCTTCGTTCCCTTGCTCTGCACCATAAAAGCCACCTTCACATTGATATTCAGTATTGGTGATGAAGAAGACGCCACAGTTGTCAGACTGGAGGGCAGCTCGTGCACAGTGGGGGTGGGTTTGACTTACATAGCACAGTGTCGCACAGCCATGGCGCAGTTTTATGCCGAGCCTTACGCACACCATTTGTTTGACGATCCATGTGTTGTGGATGTCTCCATTTGTAGTGAGGCTGCAGTTTCCATGACAACACCCAGACTAAAATAGCACCCCTCCTCCCCTCTCTCTCATACACATAACTGTTCATTCCTGATCTTGGACCGCATTCTATCAGGCTGAGATGTCCTATACTGCTCATCTCAATTCATCATATGGATTGAAGCACATGTAAGCTCCACCTTTAAAAGACACACACACACTCACACACTCACACAAACGCACACACTCATCACATCTCCTCACATCTCTTATCTCCCATTTTCAGTCTCTCCGTCATTCTGCAACAGATTCTGTCAACATGCATCAAGCTCTGTGTTGCCATGACAACGGTCCTAAAAAATTACTGCATTTATTTTAACAAAGAGAAAAAAATGAGTAATAAACTCAAATACACACACACACACAAAACAAAAACAAAAACAAAAAACAAACCAAAAACAAAAACAAAAGCAAAGCAACGATAGCTGATTGGTAGAAAACAAAGGAGGAAAGATCAAGTGTGAGTGGTGTGCTTCTTGTTTGTGTTTATACTTTATGCCAGTGTGAATGACAAACTGCACTAAAAAGGGATGCAGAGTTGTGTGTGTGTGAATGTTTTCTGACCCAACAATGACCTTTTCAAAGAAGCGCATGTGGTGGTGTGGATGTCTCTTGACTCCATATGTTGTAATTCTTTTCCTCTACTGTAACCCTGGGGCATGTATGTTCTGCTTGGTAGATGGGTGCAGGTGGACTTACTGACCCATTTGTGCAGGTATGGCTTTTTAAAATCAAACAGTGACAACTACAATGAACGCGAATGTGTGTGTGTGTGTTTGCCAGTGTGGGGATTGCTTTACACTACTGTGGCTTAACATAAAAAGAAATGTACAATGGTGGAAAGCACATCTTCTCCCCTACTGTTTACTGAGGTCCTTTACTTGATTACAAAAGTTCTATATCATGTTACTTGATATTTTTGTTCTTCTACATTTCAGCCATGCACAGGGTTCTTTATTAGTTTAAGCATTTGTGTAACTTGGATACATATCATGTTTAACATGCATACATTATAAAAATTAAATGCATGTCAGTCTGTTGCTTCTTCAATTAAAGCCATACAACACTGCCTAAACTTAGCCTTAATAAACATAGTAAAGGAAGGAAGATCTCAAACATCACCCCACTAAATGTAGAATAGAGTATATTTGAACTTTCTTTTGTGCTGCAAAAATTATAATAATGAAAAAACAACAAACAAACAAAGGAAGCAATCATTTTTAAATGATTTTCAACACAAATGGTAAAAGAACACAGTTGCACACTTTTAAAATGATCATCTTTACTGACATTGTAAGAACAATGTTCAGTCTTAGCACTCTACATTGCCCACAATGTGCTCATTAGTGTTTGACTGTAGATGAAAAAAAACAACACTGTATATACTGAGTACAAATTTAAAATAGCTCATGCAGAGTGTTTGTGTGAAAGGGTTAATGAGAAACACATTGGGAAGTACTCTGTATAACTAAAAGAGATTTAAAGGCTCTATATAAGTGTGGACCATTTGCCATTCATTGTACATCTCTTATTCAGTGAGTCTCACCACCAGTGTTGTGGAGCTGTGCTTAACATGCACATGGTATTTCACAGCTGAAGTGGAGCTCTTTCAAACTGACAAACACTTATCACTAAACCACAATATGCACTTCACTGCAGTGCAATTTTTAAAAAACGTTATATTTTCACCCATTTGTTTAAAATTGCGCAACTATGCTTTGACCTGTTTTTAGGGGAGGCAGCACAAGTCTGCTATTTTGTTGGCTGTATAAACAAATCCCTCAGCAGGACAAAATTTCTAGTTAGCCTTGCAATACACGAGAAACTGTGGTGTGGAGTATGTGGACATTTAAGAACAATTGTTATATTAAGATGGGAGATCTATATATTTATCTATTTAGTCTTGTTTTTATTTATAATAAACCATAAAGAGTGTGAGAGAAGGGGTCACTGAATCAAAACTGGTCCAGCAACAGATCTTATCACATTTAAGCAATAAATAAAAATAAAATATTAATGAAAAAAATACCAGTGAAAAAACACAACAACAATCAAACATACTAACAAGAGGAACATTACAGACACATTCACACATTTGATGCTGGGAAGGTCTAAAATTAAAATGCACAGACACAAGCTGTTGCTTGTATCTGTGCATTTATTAGAAAAATAAACCTGGTCAAATAAATGGCAAGTAAATAATATAATGTAATTATTTCACATCTGTTTTGCCAGCCGTTTGTCAATGTAACGTAATTCCACACTGTACATTAAAGCTAGTGAAAGACTTGTCTGGACCACAACAGAACTGCTCCTTATGTGATTAAAAAACATTGCTTGAAATTTTAAAAGAGCTTAAACTTCTAAAGAGGAGAGAAATTGATAAGACGAGAATAGATCTGCACATGTAACAGTTTTTGTTACATCGGAAATTATTATTTCTTTCTTTAGTGCTATTGTTATTATTTTATTCTATTTTTCTTTCTTTCTGTGATGCATGTAAATGCACGTCAGAACTGAAATAACGTTTTCAGGGTCCATGTAAATAGTACAGGTCTGCAAGAAATTATAAGCCAAGTGAAGACATCATGCAAACAATGCTGCTGTCTAACTTGTGCAGCACTGTAATGTTCTAATGTAGTTTCCCATGAGCATAGATTATCCTGGTTAAGCACAGACGTTGACAGTGGTGTGTGCTCTTTTATTGTAGATCACTATCTGTGATCCTTAATTTAATAGATGATATATTTATGTAGTTCTGACAAGCCACCTCTGCGGATTCTGTAAATTACATGATTCAGTAGATCCTATCTTACACTTATCACACATGATGTCAACGCTGTATGGTTTTAAATCTTCACACTCAGTAATCCCATTCTATCTTGTAAAGCTGCTTTGATACTAACACTTACTTACATTAGTGCCAAGTAAGGGAAAACACTCCAGGCTCTGTAATTGTGCGGCCAAACCCACAGTAGATGACGTAGCAAGTTATAATGAGTGTTTGTGGCCCTGGGCCGGTGTTTATGTGTGCACATGTGTGTTTATGCAAGAGGGAAAAAAAAAAAGACCAATCTGAAAGCCAGGTGGGTGCATCAACCATTTCTTTGTCATGGTGTTATAAACCCAGGGCTTTTGTAATGACATGTGACTGTGTTTAGAGGGAAGCTGTTCATATTTTGGATGCCCTAACATGCTTCCTTAGGATCAAAAGCTGATTCAGAAATGTCTATCTAGCAGGCTGTCAGGTTGTGAATACAGCAGGGAGTTGACAGTGATTTGAGCTCCAGTTGACGATGAAGTACATAGGGAGCAGAAACTCATGAGAACAGAGAGAGAGAACAAGGTCAGGTAGGTGGACTGTAGTTTTAATGAATCATTTAATCAAGATGACATAACACATCTTTGCTCAACCTTTGCATGACCAAATTTGGGCAAATATTCAACGTTTTTTAATCCTTTTTTTTATTTTTTTTTAAAGAATTTATGAGTTTTGACTCTGTTTTCTATTACATTAGGAAGGAAACATTGCAGGGGAGGCAGAGATCAACAAGTTTAAAAGATGCAGAACTTGCAGATGAGGTTTGCCTGTTTATTTCTTCTTTGTTGCATCTGTTTGACTGAGTCCCGACAGTTGAAGTTTGTTGTTGCTGTAAGTATTCCCATATTTGTCTCTCTCCTACACTGAATTCAAAATCCCAATATTTGCATTTAATGTAGTTTTATATTCAGCTGCGTTGCATCAATAATGCATCATGTACACACTATCTGTATAGTGTTACTGAAAGCATTTATCTGTGATTTGCCTTGATTTTCACTTAATCTGGCAGCTATTTCACTTTGCGTTGTTGCTGATTACATTGTATTTTTCTGCCCAGTGAGTATTAGATTATTTACATTTTTAACACAAAGGATTACTTGGAGCCTAAACTCCAACAGTGTCAAGCATATCTCTCCTAGACACTGCTGCTTTGTTCATAAACCTCTTTACATAACACCACAAAACATAGTTGACTTATGGAAGGAGATACTGCAGTCAAAAAATATTTAAACATTTTTTCCTCAAAGCACTGGTCACATTGGACTTTTTATGTTGTTTTATTTCTTTTCTTTCTTTGGTTACTTGATGTTTCTTCATACTTCACACACTTTAATTGTATTGAATTTTTTAGCCCATTAATGTATGCAAAATTTGACATTTTGGAGTATTTAAACCAAAAAAAAACAAACAGAACAATCAAACAAACAAATAACTATATAACTAACCTTAACAAACAAACAAACAAATAAATAAATATATAAATAATCTTATTTATGGAATAAATTAAAAAGATATCACATGATATAAAGATGCCTGTTTTGGGTACATTTTCCATTTAAAACCTCCATTTAAGAATTTCAGATTAACAATTTTTTTTTTACAATTGGAAATTCTTAAAAAAAGGTGGCTGCCAAATGTCACATAAAAATTAGTTTTCAAGTGTCAACTATTATTGATGAGGGGGGGAGCGTAGAACAGACATGCAACAAGGGCTCTTTTTCATACCATTTATTCATTTTCTTTGCCACTTATTCCAATGCAGGGAAACTGCAGCCTATCCCAACAATTAACAGGCGAGTCAGGGTTCTCTGTGCACAGGTTGCCTTTTCAAGCCATATTTCAATAAATCAATGGTTACCAAGACTGAATAAATCTTATAGTTTTTGCACTGCTAGTAAAATATTGACAAACAATGTGTTGTATGTCTCAAAATATCAGCATCTGACAGTATTAAGCCAAACAAGTTACAACACTACTTGGGGACTTTTCATCCTGAACAAAAAGAGAAGCCTGTTGATTACTTTAGAAATAAACTAAACTGTCATTTAAAGCAGAGTTGTTTTACTAAAGTAGAATCCATCTCATTGAAAGCTCAACTCACCTGAAGCAGTTTGCATTTTCCTGGTTTAAAACTCCTCACAATAGCAGAGGAATTTATCATTCCTTCTGCCGCATGGTTTTAGCTATAGTTAACGAAGTAGCAGCCAATAAACAAAAGACTATTTCGTGGTGCATTTTTTCAAAGATTTCTTTGTAAGCATCAGGGTGCATGTGGTAATGGGATCAGAAGAGCTTGACATAATTGTTTTTAATAGAAAGAGAGCCCTGCAGGAAAAAAAATGGGAACCACTGCATTACATGATGTCATCATAATTGCTTTTTGAAAAGGCTTTGATTATGACAAAAGTTTCTAACCTGGTTTTAGCAAGTGCTGAGATTTCATTCTTGGAAATAATGCAAATCAGCACATGTATAAAAAATGGATATAGTTGAATATTTAAACAAATAATTCAGAACACTTGTAATATAATTTATTTATTGGATCCACATTATTTTATAATTTTGTTTAACAGAGACAGTGCACATCAATAGCCACTGCTTTTAACCTGTAGTTCCTGGACAGGTGTCACAGAGTCATCATTAAAAATTAAACAAGCACAGACATAAAACCTTCACAGAGCAAATAAAATACCAGCATCCTTGTTGTACAGTAAAAGCAAACCCATGTCATACATGCATTCAGGTACACGAGGGGCGACTGGCAATAGCGAGATGGCGATGGATGACATTAGCCAGTGAAATTCAACCCTGAAAGACTGAAGATAATCGAATGTGGAAGTTTCATGACTTTGCTGAAAGTGATAGTGTTTATCAAAAAATCCGATGCCAAATTTATGATGTAATTTTTTTATATCTTTACCAAGAAAACTGTAACTTTGTTTTTAATATGTGTATAAATGTATGACTAACCTAAAAGTACAGTATATATTGCATTTTACTTTTTTATCCATAGCTTGGTTTTATTTAGTCCATCATTTACATGAAAAAAAACCCAACCAAACAAAAACAAAAAACAAGCAAACAAAGAATGAACTGGAGACCATCAATTAAGTTTGAAAGGTTTGTTGACTTGATTCAGTGGTTCTTGAGGTTTAACACTCAGCTTGTTTGTACAATATGTGAACATGACTCGGGCGTCAGTGGGAGTGAATCATTGGTTTACAAAGCAGTTAAATCTTCCTTTGGTTTCTTGTCATTGCTGATGAAACAGCTCTAGAATGTCTCATCAAAACAGCTTAAATCCAGGTAGATCCGTTAACAGTCTGAGGTTTCTGTTTCTGATCTTTGTGTCAGGACGAATCTCTCCCTACACCATGCTATGGTAAGCAGATGAGCAGCAGCAGCAGCACAGTATCTAAATTCATGTGATATGATCTGTTCTGACTTTTAAGGTGTTCCGACATGGTGATCGATCGCCTATTGAGTCATACCCCAGGGATCCACATGGGGAGGGAGTGTGGGCTCAGGGCTTTGGACAGCTTACAGAGGTACATGGTGTTACTCTGAGTTTGTGTTGTAATTTTCTGTAGAGCTAGATTTTCTATTTAAAACAACAATATTTGTAGAGTTTTAGGGGTGTAAAGTGCTGAATTCCATCTGTGTATCCATTTTCCTGCATAGGGTAAGTTGGGTAAAATAAGAAGATAGAGGAAAAGAAACATGCACTCTTAAAAGAAAACAAAGAAGATAAATAAATCAAAATTGGATTAACAACAATAATGTGCATCCAGGGCCATTGCTGCATTTTGCAAGTTCAACCAAAGTAATCAAGATACATACTAAAAATGTATGGTTTCCCTCTTAGCATGCTCATAAAATGTGTTTATGGGTGGTGTTTTTGCAGACAGATTCTACCAACAAATACTTTCTAGGACTATTGTAGTTCTAGTGGTCATGACAGTAATTTTATGTGAAATGTAAAAAGAAGGTGTTTTACCCCTAGCCACGATCACCTTATGAACCTAGCCAATCACATTTTATATAATATATAAGTGTTTTTGCAAACTGTTGCCATGTTATTGACTGAATGTTGCAACAACCTTTATGTTGTTATCCTAGCATTATAATATAATGATACATTTGCATTAGAAGTTAAGGAAACAAGTTACCAACCTGTCAAAAGTTAAATTTTTTAAATTTAAATCAATCAACGCTACCCACGTACAATAAAAGTATAGTGTTTAATGTTTATATTATATCTTAAGTGTCATGCAGATTTTGTTTTGTGATTGGAAAAATAATGATTTACAGAGTATTGATAGAAATGCTCTACAGGGATAATGTTCAGTTTGCAGACAATAAGCTTTAGGCACAGTTTATAAAGGATGCAATAGTATTTTTGTGCTTTTTGATGCACAATGTTGGGAGTAAAATGTGTTATTTTCTGATACAAAGTTCAGGGGAAAAAAATTAACTGTGCTGCTGATACTTCCTTCAGCTGGGCATGAAGCAGCAGTTTGAGCTTGGAAGATTTCTACAGAGGCGTTATGGAAACTTTCTCAGTGAAGATTACAACAACAAAGAGGTGGGTGAATTTGGGAATGCATACAGAGCATGCATAAATTGTTTTCTCCTTCTCCCTTTCAGTGGCACCTAATCCTATTGTCATCCATGCCCTTGCCCTAACATTTTAAATCAAGTTCATGTATCATTACCATCTGTAATGAATGAAACTACATACACAAAGTTATGAGCATGACACAATATGGTGATATCACTGCTGTGGCCTTGTTATATGCTGAAACATGTGGGGTAGAGGAGCCCCGGGGCTCAACAGTATGTACAGTACAGTTGGCAGCATGTAGGTTCAGATTGCCCCTTGGCTGCAGGCTCAGCATACTGTCATGATGAGGATGTGATTTCTGCTTCTTTTATATTCACTGTTTAAAATTTTTTTTTCCGATCCTCACTGCCTTCACTTCTGTCCCCTTTGTGCCCCCCCCCCCCCCCCTTAAATCCCTGCTCTCAGCATACATATTAAATAACATGCAATTACCGAAAAATAACAACTCCTTTTAGTACCTGTCATTGGTAATTTGTTGCCAAAGTCCGTGTTTACTTGTGCTATACCCTTTCCTGTGCTGCCATGTCGGTTTTAATTTCACAAAAGGGAGAGAAAAACAGTATTGGTATCACAGGAACATCCAACCTTATCAGTGGGATTTATTGTGTGCAAAAAACTGACACAGAGTGACAGAGTGATATACATGAGCAAAGGCTGATGTCAGAAGAGATCACAGCAAGACAGATCTTTTCCCCTTCCATCCCTCATTCATTTGGATCTCCTCTGACTCCCCTCCTCCTTTGGTAAAGGGAATACTACAGCTGATTTACACATATAGGGAAAAAAAGGCAGATTTGCTTTGCATTTTTATAAGATGCATAAGAAAAAAATAGAAACATTTCTTCTTTGCAGTTGCAGATGTAATTTATTAAAATAACCAGCTTCAACTCCCATTTCAATAAAAAGCAAACTAAGCCTGATACAACCCATTTGGAGCAATACACTGTCATTGTCATGTCGAGTACCAGCTTTCTCATGCCATGTTCTCCCCATGTTTACAACAGTTATATGTTCGGAGCACTGACTACGACCGCACTTTGATGAGTGCCCAAGCCTGCCTTGCTGGGATGTATCCTCCAGCCAGACGCCAGCCTCCCATCATGCCCCAGTTACTGTGGCGGCCGATTCCAGTGCACACCATCCCCAGAGCTCAAGACAAGGTGGGCTGCTGTACCACATAAATATTTTGTTTTTACCCAGCAGCCATGCACAGCTGAATACAAACCTGTTCAAATTCATTTAAATCTGCAACTCTGTTCTGCTGTCATTGTCTGTCTCAGTTGTAAATGGGCCGTAAAAGTCCAGCTTTTATGTGTGAAATGAGGACAGAAATGCAGCAGATGTACAATATTTCTACTGAGGCTTGCTGCTCTCTTTGATTTCCAAAGCTGTTGAGATCTCCAGGAAAAGACTGTCCAAAGTTAAGGGCGCTAATGACAGATACCTTTGAGAGTGTTCCCTACCAGAGGTTCCTCAGGGCTCACCAGGTACGACTGACCATAAAAAGAAAAAAGACCTTTGAAAACAATTTTATTGTTGCTCATCATCCACATCCTATTAAAAGATGTGCTCTGCTCACAATTCAGTTTATGTTCAGCATCACTTCTTCCTCAGTAACCTACCTATCATCTAGAAAAACTTGTTTGTAACTCATACTTTCATATCATCAAATTTATACATTCAAAACTATTGTGAACAAGTATTTTCCTCTCCTCAGCTTCTTTTGTTCTACTTATCCATGCCTTGATTTGCAAATTAACTAACACCGTGAAATGCACATTTCAGTGAAATAGATCCTTCACAGTTTGTTGATGCCAACGTAATCAGCACCTCCAGTGGACGTGTTAGTTATGCAGTAGACATCATGTCCTCTCACTGATTTTTCTCAGGCACGGTGACTCCAATGCCTACAAAAAGCTGCACAGTGCAATTTCTCTCACATTCTCAGAGACACTAATTAACGGTTGTATTGAATTAGATAAAGAATTACAATGAAACAGTTTTAATTAAACTGGGTCCCATGTGCTGCCTGTTGAGATGGTGATTGAGATCAGGCCAAGACCTCCTGTGTTGAATTTTGACACCCTCTGCTGGAGGCACTGTACCTGTAAGGTATATGCTTGAACCAGGTGGAATCATTTGTCCCAGTGTTGTCTGATGAGCAACACCTGCACCTGTAAATCCTTTTAATCCTTTGAACTCAACATGCATAATGCTATTTGAAATTTTAATATACAAACAGTTATGCTAATCTGCATAAAAAGCTACAAAAAAAGTTTAATTATACTCAATTAAATGGTAATTAAAATTATGGTTTCCCTGAAGTATTAGGATTTTAATTGATGTCCTTCTTTCTTTACCTTGCAGTACTTTGTGGAAGGTCTCTCCAACCACACTGGCTACCCTGTGTCGAAACTGGTTGGTAAAAAAATATGGAGGGTCTACGACACCCTCACCTGTCAGGTATATCTCACAGCAAGAATTTCAACATTATGACGCTTGCTAATAACCTGTACTGTACAGATTGCAAATTCAAAAACCAAGATCAAGAATCAATTAGAAGCTGAAGAACACACAGTGTGAAAGACAAAGTGAAGAAACAGGCATAATCTGCTTTTCTCAACACATCTGAAGAGAAAAGGAAAACTGGGTGGAAGTGTAGGGAAATTATTTTTATACTTAATCGGACATGAATCCTCAACAACATATGGAAATAATAATTAAAGCGTTATGACGTATGGATTCTGGGCCAGGTTGAATGTGCTCATTCACACTTGCAAAATGAGCATCTGTTATCTGCAGAGTAGCTCAAAAATAGATAGGATAATAGAAATTATGCAATACAGCCATTTAGCTCTCATTTGTTGATGTTTGTGTGTCGTGTAATGTGATTATTGGCGCCACAATTATTTCTGTTTTCTTGTGCAGAGGATCCATAACTTAACTCTCCCACATTGGGCCACCCAAGATGTCCTGGAAACCCTGAAGGGAATAGCATCCTTTGAGGTCAAATACAGCATTCTCAGTCACAAGCGAAAAGAGAAGGCCAAGCTCTCAGGAGGTAGGGGAGTCAATTAGAGGCAATTCATTTACAGGGCATTTAGGAGAAAACAGTACAAAAAAGCTCTGTGTGTATCTAATGCAACTGCTGGCTAAGGCTTTGTTAATATGTTTGGCAGTGTAAAGCACAAGGTCATATTTCCCAAAGGAATATTAGCACATATAAGCTAATGGGACATGATTACAAAGATGCTCAATAAGGTCAAAACGATTGTGTGGGTGTTTGAGGAAAATTCATTTGCACTGTTGACACTGTTAATTTACCAGGGGTCCTAATAAACGCCATCTTGAGGAATTTCTCTGATGCTGTGGAGCAAGGAAAATCTCTCAAATTCATTATCTACTCTGCTGTAAGTTCATTGTTTGGTTACATACATTTATAATCTGTATCACAAACTGCTGGTTATCATCTCCTCACCTCCTTATTGCTGCGATGCTCGTTCCTCATTCCAGCATGACTCTACACTCATCACCCTCCAGGCAGCTCTGGACGTGTACAACGGGCTTCTTCCTCCCTACGCTGCCTGTCAACTCTTTGAGTTCTACCAGGAGTATGATGGGTAATGACTTCATGCACTTTTCTCTTTGCATACTCAAGTATGCTATGTAGGTCAGTTGCACACAAACACACACACACACACACACACATTTGGAGCTTTTACATTGCACTTTTTAGCTGCACAACCATTCAGAAGTATTTCTCTTTTCAACTGAGTGGAAATCAGGCATCTGTCCAGGAGTGCAATGGCCAAATTAGAGCATGATGCAAACTCATTTAAAAAACACTTTTCACAACGGTGTCATCTAATTATATTCATGCTAATAATTACTCAGATCCTATTCACTGGCGCTTTATTACCGCAATGAATCCTGGAGTGACCCCTACCCCATCCCAGTGCCAGGATGCAACGGTTTGAACCCCTGCCCTTTGTTGCTGTTCAATGAGCTGGTGCAGGATGTAATAACAGATGAATGGGAGGTTGAATGCGGCTTTAGGACAAAATGGTCGAGCACAGGTAAAAATCTTGTATTTTTTTTATTCTTCTGCACTATCATTTGCTTCTGCTTTAGTACCCAGCATCACTTTTTAGTGGACATAGTGTAGTTTTTTTTTTTGTTGTTGTTGTTTTTAGGAAATGCTGCTTATTGTCAATATTTCAAGGCTTTTTCAAATGTTCCACATTTATATGTACTAAAACATTTAATTGTTGTCCCTCATAGGTATCATCACAGCACTTGCAGTGGCAGTAGGACTCCTGGCAGTGGCACTGCTGTTCAGTATAGGGATGACCATCCATAGGCGGAGAACAAACTACTCTAGGGGTGTGTAGTGCAAATGATTACCACATAACTGTAAAAATTACATAACTATGCATCCTTAAAGTGGAAACAGTTCTCATAATCATGTACTATACACATTATGAATCAGATTATCATTTGGATTTTGTGTGTAAAGTTTAGATTTTTTTTTTCTTTAAATTTTGTTTAATTTTGTGTATGATTTGAATATTCACAAAAATAATCTTAAAGTGAGAGATAAGGCGTATTACAAATTGACAGAAATTGTAACATGCATCAGTTATTTTTATTTAATTCACTCTTGACAATGTGTACCATTCTTAGTGACATTCACTCTTCATTCAGGTTTTGGTTCATATGATTTCGCATTCTTTGCTGTTCGGTTTCTCACTTTTTCTCCGCCTCTGTGAAAACTGTGGAATGACAGAAGAGGTTATAAATGTTAGGCCTTGTTGAAATAAGCCCAAATATAATAGCAAACAATGTGCAGTAATATACTCTGAAAGGAGTCATGATAACGTTTTTCAACTTTCCCAAAAATTATCCATAGCCGTCACCCCAGAATTGTATTCTAAAGGTGGACGTGGCAGTTGAGACATGAATAGTGTCTCAATTAGTTTAAGGCCCCTTTGCATCCTGTAGGCTGCATTTATTGTTTATGAGCAGGTTTATCTTGTTGTCTTGAGTTTCTACTACCATAATAAAGCCCAAAACATGGTAACTGTTTCAGATTTTCTCTGTTCTCACCTCGGACATCTAGCTTGCACTCCACCTCATCCTTGCCCAAGTCATTGACAGCCATGCAAGAATAATGGCCACCATCAAAAGTGCTTGGCTTGCGGATGTTGAGAGTCAGCACTCCTTGATTGTTCTGCATCAAATACTTGGGATCCTCCCCAATAATCATTCTGTTCTTCATCCAAACAATCTTTGGCTAAAATACAGACAAGTTTCATTAATTAAAATAACAAATGCAATAAACCTACTCAAGTATTTTTAATAAATTCACAAATTGTATCTTAAATTTATTCAATCTGAAATAGCCTCTTACAAAACACCACCTTTTAACCAGATGTGTGTACAATTGCCTGTAATTTTTCTAATTTTTTTCTTACCTTTGGGAAGCCTTTCACAGCACAGCTGATGGCAGTGCTGTAACCAGCTACAACAGATCTATCCACCAGGGGCTGAGTAAACTTGGGAGCACAGGACATGTCTTTTTCCTTGTAGGGGCTCACTTTATGCTCCAAGCCTTTGAAAAAAAAAAAAAAATGGATGGCAAAAAAATATTTTTCATCTTGTGTAAAATGCAGAAAAGTTCACAGAACAGATTGGTTGCCAGGAAATGATACAGTTTACACTTTAAAGATAAACATACAGCCCACATCTTGCATACGTTGGCTGAGATGTTGCTCATGCACACACTGTCACACCTGTCTTAGCAATGACGGCTGTGTTCTTGCTGAGGCGTGGTTCCTCACTCAGGCCGCAAAGGTTTTCGCTGTAGATGCGGAACATATATTCATTGCCCATGACCAGATCTGAAACCGTGCAGTTTGTCCGTCTGTTATGCTCATAAACAGTGAACCATTCCTGCAGAAACATAAAAATAGATACACAAGTATATATATATGTATATATACATACATATATATATATGACAAAAGGCTAGAAACCTTTCTCCTTTTTTATTTCTTACCTTGGTCTTCATGTCAGCTTTCTGGATGGTGTATCCAGTAATCTCACTATTGCCATCATCTTTGGGGGGCTCCCATTCCAGCGCTGCATTGAAGCCCCATAAATCGGTCACCCGAACATTCAGAGGAGGCCCAGGCTTCTCTGTATGCATCAAACATTTTTAAGTGAAATTACCATACTGAAACTGTGATTTGTTTTACACAGTCTTCTGTATTTTATCACTTAGATGACAACTTTTATTAAAATGAGTTACTATTGTCTTAACAACTATACCAATAATCCTGATGTTAATGGTTGCTCTGTCCTCCATGTTCTCAATCTGTAGAACTAGTTCATATGATCCAGAGTGCTCTCTCTCGGCTGAGCGAATGAAGAGGATGCTGTCCACATTTGAGTTCCGAACGTTGACCATTTTGGGGTCAATTGGTTGACCATCCTTGTACCAGGTTGCAACCGGGCGTGGCTTACCCTATAAAACATAACATGCTACATCAGACTAGCATAAAAGTCCTCAAACAGATTTATACAAACATGTCACAATAAAAGTTGGAGATGCTCTGTAAACAAAAAGCATTAGCCATAGTTCATGCTATTATGTTAGTCACTTTAGAATACAGAAAACATTTTCAACTTTGAAAATGAGATATTTGACTATTTTGTGAAAAATTTTAGTTCAGCTGTAATACATGAGACCTCTGCCTTGGCGGAGGTAATATTAGGCAACAGGTCAGTAACATGATGGAGTATAAAATGAGCACCTTTAAGAAGCAGAGTTTTTCAGATAGGTAGCTGGGCAAATCTTCAGCAATCTAATAAAATCTACTTTATAAATTGGAAGCATAATTCCTATAGGAACATTTCCTGAAATCTTGTCAGTTCCAAATACGAAGTGTGTATGAACAAAAATGGCACCACCCTCTCTGGGACAAAGTTGCTTTAAAATGTACTGAGTCAAAGTGGAAAAATATTCTGTTGTCAGATGAGTCAAATTTGGCATGTTTTCTATGTTGGATTACATATTTTACATGTCCCAGCTTTTTTAAAGTTTGGGATTGCACAATCTAACTAAAGCACATTCTTCTTTTTTTTTTCTTTTTTTTTTAGCAGTTGATCATTTATAATAATTATGTTGCTTGACAGTTTTGGAGAAAAAGGAGAAGACTTGCTAGAAAGTGTTAAAGGATTTCTTGTCGTGATGCTGATTTTACGTTAACAGGACTGCTCTAACCTGGAAGGGGATGGTCAGGTTGATCTTTTCTCCTACTTTCCTGATGTATTTTGTTCTCAGGTCACGTGGCAGGCGGATCTTTGGATGTTCTAAAACAGATTGAAAGACCCATTAAAGCAGGAGACATCTCTTTAGATGTACCAAACATAAACTATAGAAAGTCCTAAAAAAATGTACGAATTGCAAACCTATGAGCAACAAAGTAGTTAGTTTGTTTTAACATGTAAACCTGTCTGACTCACCAACAATCTCACGGATGGTGACAGGCTGTGCTAGCAAAGCAGGCGGACTGCGACCAGCAACGTTTACTGCCACTACCCTGAAGTTGATCTTCTCTCCGACAGGGAGGCCACGCACTACAAATCCCTGCCTATCACACAGTTCCTTGTTTGCCACAACCCACTCAGTGTCTGATAAAAAAATAGAATTGCATGTAGTAAATCACAATGGAGAGAGAGGGATTTCAGTCTTGGTTTTGTTTTCTTCTGAAAGATCTGTTTTTCAGTTATCCATCAAGTTAAAAACCCTATACTATAAATATAATGGTGAACTCAGTACCTCCCTCCTTGCAGTATTCAATAATATAGCCATCCAGGCCCCCGGCTCCAATCCTCTCTGGGGCGAGCCACTTCAAGCTGCATGTGGTGTCTGTCACATCGTGGACTGTCAGACGTGTTGGCTCACTAGTTGGGGCTGAAAGAGACAGAAAAGGAGACTCAAGAGAATAACTGACTGACTTGGCCGAAGAAGGGTGAGACACAAAAACACTGACAGGAAGAATCTGAGGAAGATTTAATAAAGATGGCAGTGAAACTCACCAATCGGCATGAAAGGTTTGGAGCTTAGACTTGGCGGAGACATGCCAATGCTGTTAATGGCAAAGACCCTCATCTCATACAAAACTCCCTCAATCATCCTCTTAGCCTCATATGTAGTTGATTCATATACATCAAAGTTAAGTTTAGTCCATCTGGAGGATCCTTTTTTCTTTCTCTCCATGAGATACCCTGGTGGTATACGAAATAATAATTCAAGTTAAAATATACACTGTTAGACAAATTTCATTTTCTACTCTTCTGTTTGCAACATTCTATTTGCCATTATTTACCTTTAATTGGTGCACCGCCATCAAATTTAGGAGGGTCCCAAATGATGCTGGCGCAGTCCTCTCCCACTCCTGTGCATTTGACGTTCTCGGGAGGGTCAGGCACGTCTAAATCAAGATTGTTGTTATAATTTGTAAATTTCAATAGTTTTGATACTGGATTACACTTAGGGATATTTGACAAGAAAACCTTCACATACCCACAATCTTCACAAACAGCATGGCTTTGTCCTCTCCAGCTGGGTTGGCAACACAGATGTTGTAGTTGCCCTCATCCTCTCTTTCTGCCCCCTCAATAACAAAGCAGCTGAGGTCTTTCCTGGCCTCCACTCTAACACGCCCTTCGGCTTCTGTGATTGGCTAAAATGTAAGAAATTAGAGTGAGTAGTATAAACATATACAACTATGAGTTGTTCATTTACACCAATTTGGTGCAAAATAATCTTAAACAGTCAGTCAGTCATTTTCTGTACCGCTCGTTCCCATTAGGGGTCGCGGGGTGAGCTGGAGCCTATCCCAGCAGTG
>JBAMHW010000024.1:14890684-14918812 GCA_037177495.1 Rhadinocentrus ornatus | reverse complement strand
ATTAAATTAAATTAAATTAAATTAAATTAAATTAAATTAAATTAAATTAAATTAAATTAAATTAAATTAAATTAATTCCCAAATCTCAACTGAATAGCAGTTTTGTGGTTAAGTAGAGATGTAGGGAAATTATGAGCACAGTCAACCTGGTCTCAAAGGACTGGGGTTTAAATACTTGTGGTTCTCAAGAGCATTTAGGAGAATGGCACGTTGAATAAAACTGTTTTTCTTGTCTATTTTTAACTTCCTTATTATTCCCAGTCTTTACATAATCTAAAAAATTAATAATTAAAGAATTTTTACTATTTCATCGTTGCTTATTTCACAGCAAGGATAAAATTTGATTACACTAAATTGTTTGGTAATGGACAGTTTGTCATGTACAAAGTGCAAAGCATTGTCCACATTATTAACCTGACCTTGCGTTGTTAAGTATATGCTTATGAGGTAATATTTATTGAACATTTTGTGATAGATTGTATGGTAACATTTTTCAGTTCCTTACTTGTTCTCCTTTGGACCAAACCACAGTGGGTGCAGGTTCTCCTGTGATCTCCACATCCAAACGAAGTTTGTTGCCCGCCACCACGATGATAGTGTTCTGGGAAACCATGTTTCCAGTGGTGTCCAGGTGGATCTTTGGAGGATCTGGTTTACAAACAGAACACAAATAGAGAGTCTGAGAGGAGTAGGATTATTTTAAGGACAGCAGCTCTATACCACATTTTGAATCTATGAGGGAAAAACAGGAAATATTTAGTATACTTATGATCAGAGAAAAAAACAATATTGCCTACCTTGTCTGGGTACATAGTCAATCTTAATCTCTGTTTTGAAAGAGAAGAAGAGTTGAAAATATAATTAATGTAGCTGCAATTAATTTACACGTTGAAAATTTTTAAATCTTTTTTTGTTTCTCACCCAAGAAGTTCAGTTTGGCAGAAAGTGAAAGAGCATATCCATCAGGAACAAATGTATAGTCCCCAGCATCCTCTGGCTTGACGTCATCAATAATCAGCCGGTGAAACCTGAAGCAAGCATATCCCAGCAGGATAAATGGATAAAAAGTGTTTTTCATTTTTAACCAAAAAAAGAAAGAATGAAAAACAAATCCAGAAATTTTAATCTAAGGCCTGGATATGTATGATGTCACCCTCACCTTCCAATGTGAGTCATTTTAATGCGATCACTTGGCAGGACCTCTACTCCATCTTTGTACCACTTGCCTGTGACCTTGTCATCAGACACTTCACACTTGAATACAGCCTGGTCTGTTGCCCTGACTGTCAGATCCGCAATGTCCTGCAACACCTCCAGCTCCTTTTCTGAAGAAAACAATGGAAACATCAAGAGACATCAGGCAAGAGACAGAGACTATGAAGGTAAAGAGACACAAAGAAAAATGTTCGAAAAGGTTTGACATGCACTGCCTGACTGGTTACTTCCTTTATATAATTAACAAGCCCTTGGGCCCTAATTCAGCCACATCATTTGCACTGAGCAGCTTCCTACATTTAACTGACAGAAAACATGCACTAAATATAATAAATGTCTATAAAATGTAGTCTGTACTGGCTAAACCATCTTTTTAATTAAACTGACATATTGGCTTCAAATCCTTGAAAAATAATAAAAATATGAATAAATAAATAAAAAATACATACACTCAAAACTGAAATAAGGACCGAGTAGGATGATCATGTGTTTTTCAATGTGGTACCTTCCACCTCCAGTTCTCCTTTGGTATGTCCTCCATTTGTCCATGCATGGTACATTCCAATGTCATCCAGTGTTGCCTCCTGGATGATGAGTGTGTGCTTCTTTCCATCCTTCTTGAAGCGATACTTCGTTGAATCTTTGTCTTTATGAATTTCTTGATCCTCAAAGTACCTTGAAATTAATGAGAAAATATGAATGGGTTTTGCATTCATAAGTGGGAAATCACGAAAATGAAATCTAATGTGTTTGCAAATTAAAGAATAGTATTTATCTATGAGTCTTTCAGGATTTTTTTTTTTTCAAAAGCACATTGAGAGACAAAAATCTGCTTGTAGTGCATAGCATTAATTTAAATAGAGTTAATGTTGTAAAATATTGTTGTATTTACTGACCACATGACATGTGCACCCTCCTCGGACACCTCAATCTCAAACTCCACTCTTTCTCCCACAACCACATGATAGTCATCCATCAGCTTGGTGATGGTCACAGGAGGCTCTGAATCAACCATCAGAAGATGAAGTTAGATCCCATCCTCTCCAAGGCTATAAATCTCTCAAACTACATGGATTTGTTTTTCTTTTTTGTAGACTCAAATTGATTCTGCTGAGAAACAGTCAAAACACAGATTTTGCACCTTTGACATAAACCTCTGTGGAACACTTGTCGTCCCCAACCACACACTCATATGCAGCATCATCAGCCAGGTTCGCCTTATTGATGGTAAGCGTTCTGATATTCCCATTCGTCTCCATGACATACCTTAGAAAGTGGCAGATAAAGTGTCAGTGTGCTGCTCACACAGAGCATTGAGGTGTTACATTATTGAAACAATAAAAAAAAAAACTAAACATATTCAGGGTGAAAACTTTACTCCTGATAGTTTGTATTTGTCTAACAGACTCAATTTCTTTCTTTTATTTGTGTGTGTGCGCGCGTGCCTGTGTGTGTGTGTGTAAAAGTGTGCTGGGGGCATAATATGACAGGCTAGTGTGACTTGTTTAACCTACTATCCAGCTCCTTGTGACCATCTAAAAATAAAACATGATGATGGCAGAATTGTCTCAAGTATGACTTTGTGGCACAGATAATTTTAGCTTGACATTTTTAAAGCACTGCCCATTATGTCCATCTAAGACTAAATTCTTTGGTTAAATGACGCAGCTAGTATCTTGCACACTATTCTTGAATTTAAAAGAATTAAAGTAAAGCAACACATGACCTGACAACAGCTGGTATGTGTGTGCTTATGCTTTTAAACATGTACTTGGCTGAAGGTTTGATCTCTTGGCCATTCTTCAACCATTTGACCTGGGCGTTGGGATCAAGCACCTCACAGGACAAAACGATTTTCTTCCCCTTTTCCACTGAGTAACAAGATTCCAGCCTCTTCAGGAAAGCTGGGGTTGCAGACAGAAAAAGCATTAATTTCTTAATCCTCAAAAATGTACATTTTTTCTGACCACTCCGATCATTTCTCTCCCTTATTTTCTTCTGCCCAATTCCTGTCCTTCATACTTCCAATACCCTTTCTCTTCTTCTCCTCTCTTCACCCCTTGCTGACCTGACTTACCCTCACTATGCTTTGGCTCTTCTTTCATCTTTTTTAGACGTTTCAGCATGCCCCTAAGGTCAGTGATGCCATGCGTAAAGGCGATTTTTTCATATTCGCTTGGGTGGGCACTTTTAAGTAATTCCCACACATCAATCTCTGGTTCATCTTTTTGAGGTTTCTTCTTCCTTTCAATGAGGGACAAAAGGGAATAGGTCAGTATCATACAAAAGAAACAAAATCAGGAATTTTTAACAAAGAAAATAAACATGTCCTTGATAATATTGCAATTAAAGTCAGTCCATTAACTTTTTAGCGGCTTTCAGCAGGGCACTGAAGTCCAGCTCTCCTTCATCTTCTCCAGCATCCCTGTGTATATGGAAACACACATAAATATAGAAATATATCCAAGATCAGACATGCATTGTGTTCTGATTCAATGAGCTATACCGCAATATAAAAATGGAATGACTCTCAGACAGGCAAGCTCTCATACACTGGAGATGTTCTAAATAGTTTTAAAATGTGTTTTCCCTCTCATGTATTCTTACACATGGACTACAGACACAGGCTGAATCACAAACCCCAAAGCACTTACGCTCTCTTGAAAGCAGACAAAATATCTGCTTGCTCCTCCTGGTGTGCAGCTGAAACAAGAGAAGTTGCAAACAACACACATTATTGCTGGATCAGATTAAAACATCAGCACATACAGAATCTGTTGCAGCATCAGCAAACCAGGGCCTATTTTCACTCACCCTCCACCAAGATCTCAAAAATGGAGCTGTCACACTTGTCTTTGGCTGTCACCTCACACCTATAGCCTCCAGCATCTCCAGGGACCACTTTGATGATCTTCATTTCATAAGTATAGATCTTGGCCAGGAAAAAAAAGCATTCAATTAGTCGCTCAGTTATTTACAAAGGCGGAGGATCATATCGCACAACTACGCACCTTAGTATTTCTGTCATAAGTTTCCTTGAACTGCAAATGTTTTCCAGCCTTGCTGCCAAGGTCCAGCCACTTGCCCTTCAACCACTTCATGGTGGGCTTTCTTGTCAGGGTGCTTGAGTCCACCTTTGCTGTGAAAGTCACATCCATTCCTGCCATTCACACAAATAACAATTTTTCTTGTTTTTATGAGGTCTTATATCATGGTTTGCCATTGTTTCCTTTCTGTCTTAATAATTTTTCATTCGATCATGAGTGTCTCTCACCTGCGACAGCAACTACATTACTTGGCGGCTTCTCAACAAAGAGCCCAGAAAGCTCAGTAGATCCGGGCTCTGAAAGCAGAGAAAAAGTAGTTTAGCTAATTAATATACAAGTTGTGGATAAAATAATAATAAATAAAAAAAACAGATACAAGCACATATACTGAACTGACAATGCCCACACAGCGCAACTTATTTACTGCTCACTAGAAGAGTAAAGCCCTGTCCCTGGCTAAAAGAACTGACATGCCGATGTGGGGATATGTTTGCTGCAAACATGTACAACATGCTGACATATAAAGAAAAAAAACCCAGAAATAATAATAGTGACATTACCTAATGGCTATAGCGTTATTTTATTATTAAAAACCACATAGTAAAAATTTGTATAATCTACTAAACTGTTAAAAATCAAATTTTCAAATAATAACATAACATATCTATTATTTTGAGTCTTAATACAAGAAGGATTTCTATCTTTAGCTTAGTCAAATATGGAACTGGGATTATTAACAAGAAACTCTTAATAAATCCCTGAATAATGTCCAGAAATGATGCTTTTGTTCTGTGTGCTAGTTTAAACACCCTCAGTGACTGGTGGTTTCCTTGAATGATTTCTTTTCAGTAAAGCAGCAACACGCAGCAGCAACAAACTGGCTCTTCACACAGTCAAAGTGAATGACATGTTCAGGGAAGCAAAAGTTCCAGTGACACATAATCGTTGCAGTAAGTATCCTTACTAATTACAGGGTCCAGAATGTTTTAATGAACACTGATAGTGCTAAGTATAAAACTTCTAGTGCACCCGTTGACCCGTACACCTTCAACACCTGCTTCCCCAGTTTTGGAACTGATTTTGGTCATTAAAACTCCCAGCTTTGGTGTGCAACACTGAGAGAACCTCATAAAACAAATTTTTTGTATGAATCAGTCAGTACCACAACCTGACTTGAAATCAGTGATTAAAAAAAAAGAGAGAAAAAAGATCTGCTCAAATATATGACACACAATTTAAGCACAATCTTAGACAAACACATAGGATGCATACACCTGCATGGCATCATATTTTCATGCAGCCAGTTGTCACAGTACCATACTGTGACTTAACTCTGCTCATCCTTACCCTGAGCTGCAGCATTTGCTTCAGCTGGGAAAAACAAATTTCCCCATTTAACATATGGAAGTATAACAATCTAAAATTATACTGTACCATAGGTCACAAATAACTTTTAAGATAAACAAGGCAAGTCAATTTTCCCTAACATCAAATAGAATTGTCCACTCGTTACATAGCAATTACAAAATAATCATTTTGTAAAATATTATTTCACAAACACACCACACATTCAAATGCAAACACTTTTATTCATGATGGGAAGATCATGACCTATATCAATTAATGCAGGAAGTAATCAAAATGTGTTGATTATTCTGTGTTTAATTATCAAACATCAGATACATTATTTTAAATTACCTTGATTACTTTGCTTGGACTGACCATGTGAGGCTGCTTGTTACAAACCAGTTTGCTCCAAGATTTTATATTTTGTATTTTTTCCCTCAGAAATAACACTAATTAAACTCATCACAAGCTGTAGATTGAAAAGGTTTCCACAGAAGGACGTTTTTTCCTTTTTGATTGGCAGCAACTTACTGCTAATATTCAGTAGCAGCTAAGTCCCCCAAAACAGACAGCAGTTGCCTAAGTGATGATAATCCCCCTACACACCATGCCCCTGTGGGAATATCTGTAAACAGCCTTGGTATGATAAGAACTTCCCACACAGAAATTCTACTCTTAATAATTGCACTGAAGGCAAACTCAATGTAGTGCAATACCCACTCTGGAGTCAGGACAGGGATCAAACAAATCATAAACATCCAAAATAGAAGCTAAAACTGACGGCTACTGTGTATATAGGTAACTTAACCCCCAGCAGAGAATTCATGGACATATAATTTTCCAGAGTTTGTTCAGGTGTGAGGTGCACAAATAACTTGTTACTGGGGCCAATAATGTCATTGAGCATGACATGTCTTTTTGTTCTCTTTTTTTCCCAAATGTTGATCAAAATTCTCTCCTGAAATATTGTGTGTGTGTAAAAACATTGTTTTCTAAAGTGATTAAAATATATGAGTCTGTCTGCATCTGTAGATTAGTCTGTCTGACACTATATTGCAAACTGATTTTTCACCAGGATATTTTTGTCCAGAGTACCGAGTACCCTTTGATCCCTCCTTCTATGACTCTAGATTGGAAACAGCTCAATTTTACAACAGACTGCTGTGCCATCTATTATATACATGATCATTATTGCTGAGAAATGAATAAATCCCCCTGTGAAAATGACCATGTAGGTGCTTTGGTTATGCTTTTAAATATGACCCACAGTGGCATCCCATAAAGTAATACCCCTACAAGCATCAGTAAGGGAAATTTGACTAATTTGAGCTCTTCCACATTGGAGCACCATATTTCATTCTCAAGTCTTTCCTTGAAGAAAGTACTCGCTGTGGATTAAGAGAAAGGGTTGGATTGCATGATTACTCAGAAAATTTTGGTTATTAGTGCACATGTTTAAAAAAAGCATTAGAAAACTGACTTTACAAAAATAACAAGACTTCATGAATCAAAATCTATCACTTCCCAGTTTGGTGTAGACACTTCTTCTAACTAAGAAATCAATACTACTCGGATTAGGATTAGAAAATCATCATGGTTATGGCTAAAATGCGTCCTTTCCATGTGACCTTTATCATTTTGCCGGTCGTCTTGCATGCAAACACATTATAAAAACATGTTATCACACCCTGACTCGGCTTATGCAGCAATCAAGGTTCAGGCTAAAATACATTATTTTTAGTGACACAATCGGATACTTTTTTTTTTTTCTTAATAGTTCACATGCAGTTGCTCTCAAGAGCACTAGAGGTTTTCTATTCTTCAAACAAAAGTATAGTTATCTGTTGTGGTCGGTGGATTTTGGATTTGGGTTCTTGTGGACTGTGTGTTTTCATTTGGTTTTGCTGTCCTTTTTGTTTGTTGTCTTGTCTGGCTTCCTGTTTAATTTTGTAGGTTCATTAATCTTCTGTATTGTATTTTGTTTGCCTCATGTTCACTAGGTCACATGTTTTGATTTTCTCGTTTACTTCACTTGTTCCTCATTAGTGCCTCAGTGTATTTATACCGCTTGGTTTAATGTTTCTTTAGTCAGATCCTTATCATGTTTCCCTTTTGTGTGTTCCCAGAGTTTTTTGGTTCCTTCCCAATAAACTTTATTCCTGCACTCGGCTACTTCCTACCTCTGAGTCCTACTGTTGGGTCCTCACCTCTGACGCACAGTGACACTATCATTTTAGACAAACAAAGCATGGGGGCTGTTTATGCAAGTTGCATGTAAGAAGAAGTGAATTACACCACAGTCAGTCAACCCTCCTCATACCCTTTGCCATAACGTGCCAAGTCATAACATGGGGCAGCTCTCAAGATAGTCCCCACTCTAATCAAACAGTTTACATATGCATTACTGACAGTGGTTGGTGACTCTCTTTCTATCTCTGAAGAACTGCAGTTTTTAGCATTTTATATTGTCTACATTTTTTAGCCCTCCAAAACAATATGACTGATAACAACTGCTAAAACAAAATGTTCCAGCTTCCTCCCAATAATAAAAAATTTTAACTTGCAAACTAATTCTGATTCTTCATTTTTTGTCTTTTGTCCAGCTAATAAGGGTCACTGCAGTACAGCATACCACACTTTTCCTGCAAATGAAAATGTGTGCAAAATGTTCCTTCATAGAGGGAAATAAACAGATCCAAAAAAGGTGTTGTCCCATCTGCACTACAGCACACATTTAACCTTTTATGGAGGTGACCTCCAGGGCAGAACCAAACTTAACATTAATGACCTCATCCTGGCTGAGGTGGCTCCCTATTCGCTGGCAGGTCATATTGTAAGAATGTTTCAGCTCAGCAGCCAATCTCCCCTACATAGCAGCCTTGATGTGAGGACATGATGCAGCCTTGTTTGAGGACACTGATGCTACTCACCTTTCCTTTGAATACTAAGACGATCTGCATTTCACCAAACAGCCCAAAGTGGAAACACTTTGGCTATGTTCCTGGTGATGTTGGCCATGCTCCCATGCTCCGTTCTATGTGGCTAAACTACCGGTTTCTAAACATGTGATAATGTGCACCCCAGACAAAATTGCAGACTCCTCAGTTGCCATTACCTACACTTGTTAAGTTCACCCAAGATTGCAAGCAGAGAAAGTCAAATGTCTATTTTTCCCTTCTTATGCATAGCAAGTAAAGAACATTTCACACACATCTGAAAGGCACCACAAAGCAGCCTTCAGTTCCCTAATGCCTTGGCACTTGTATATCCTCTTTCCATCCAATCTCCAGTCAGTCAAAAGAGAAGAGACACTCAGCTCAGCTGAAGCCCTGAAAGACTTGGCGGACAGGCACAGCTTACTTTAATGATCAATAGTTTTCCGTTTTCACTTGTAAAATTTGAGCAGTGGTGCAACAAAATAACTTTGTTTACTTTCATTTAGGATTAAAAAGCATGGTTTTACCACCAAGCTCAGTTAGACTGCATTACAGCCTTTGAGTTGACGAGACATGGCTGTTATGTTCAGAATTTGCAGTTTAAAGGCAGTGACTTCATTGACTGGCCTTGTCCTTGTAAATCTTGTACAGCATGATGTTAAGCTGAGAAGCAACCATAAGAAATGCCATCAAGTCAGATGACAATTGGCATGTTAACAGTAACAGCTGCCCATGTTGTACTTGAAACACAGCTGTGTTTCCTCTCTCATCATTTAAATTGCCTGGGGGACAAGAGTAAATGTGAGCTGGTATCATAGGTCACAGACAGGTGGGGTACGAGTCTGCACATGGAAACACAAATTCTGAAATGCAAAAAGAAGCATTTCAATCTGAAGTGTCTGGCAACATTAGCAGATACCAACCATAGATCATGGGTGAATGAGGCAGAGATAGCGTCACGCAATAAACATCCTCTTCATGTTATCCAACAAAGATGCTTTAGCTCTGAATTGTGGGTCACTGCTTGGCTGCAACAAGCCCCAAGCTTTATAGTCTGTTTGCCTTTAAAGAAAAATAGCTTTCAATAAATATGTAGAATATACACATCTAAGTAAATGTTAAAATCCCTGATTATCTTGCTAAAATTGTACCCATCAAGGTGAAGCATATGCAAAATTTGCTAAAAGACTGGGTCAGGGAATCTTTAAAGTAGCAGGAAATGTGGAATCTTCCCAGCAGCAATGTTCAAGTGCCTCCCAAAATAAGACCAAATATAGACAACCTGTGAACTGGTGTCAAGAAACGTCTCATTGATGCAGGTATAAAATGAAGGCTGACCCATTTGGTACAATCCCATATAACATCTGTAGCACCAACTGCTGGTAAATTGATGATAGAAAGGTGCTTTCTTAATCGTCTGTCTAAGCATACCACAATGGGCTTGTAAGGACTATATGAAGCTATGGGGGGTTGCCTTTATTAACTTAAGTCTAAAAGGGGAAGAGATAGCAGAAATATGCACAATGAGATGTTTATAAACCAGTGTAGAAAGTTTGATGATCTGGGACAACTTGAGCTGTGCATTGATAGAGTTGTTATGCTGACAGGTGCCATCCAATTTTACTCTGTTTCCCACCATGGAAACCCCTTTACTGCAATTATATTCCAATTACCATGGCCTGGGTGACTGATAACGTATACCAACATCTGCTAAATTGCAGAACATGTGAGACCAAAAAGGTTTGCATTTTACTCTCTGGTTTGATAGATAAACAATTTTGAAAATCTGGGTTATTGGTTCTCAAATAATAATAATAGTAAAAAAGCCTGAAATCAGTCCATCCAAAAGTAGTCAAGGTGATTTCAAATAATTAAAGAGAACAAATACTAGATTAACAATGAAAATAACAATACTGGCACTCAAGCACAAGATTTTGAAGGACACAAGCATCACCAAGTTTACTCTTTTCTTACCATCCTCATCAGCATCTGAACCTGCTGCAGACAAGGAAGCAAATGAAGCTGAAAAAAGCAACTCTGAAGCAAAAGCTTGTTGCACAAAAAGTTGCTACAGTGGCCAACAAACCAAGGTAAAACAGAAGCCCGATTTCACAAAAAACACTGAATTCAGTTCATCTCACATAAACCAGCTGTAAAGATTTAGTTTTAACATACTCAGTGTTACAACATAAATAAACAACCTTATATAGACACACAGGAAAGACATGCTAAAATCCACTTTATTCCAAAATGCTGTTAAGTAAAATCCAAAACAAAACAAATATTAAAAAAAATATTTAAAAAAACTAACAAAACCCAACATTTTTTACACATACACATAATATAATCTGCACAGTTAGTTAAATGGAAAAAAACCCCAACATGAGGCATTGAGTCTACAGGCTAATCCTGTAACCACAGCATAGTGATCACTGCTTTAACAAATACCACATTAATTAGTATATTTATGTCATCAAAAGGCACATTTTTAGCAAGACACAGTAAAAGTTATGAAGGTTACCTAAGACAAACTGAAAACATTCAAAGTGATATATCCAAGGCACATGCAGATTTTTTCATTTTCACACAGTGTGGCACATATAAGCACGCTTATGTGCATACATTAAATGGATTAGACAGAAGCATAATAAATTAAAATACTGTATGTCAAGTCAGTGCATCCAAGTCAGCCTTACCTCCATTTGCTGGGGGTGCATCTATGGAAAATAAATGGAAATAAGTTAAGAACTTTAATGGTAAGAAAAATCTGGTCCAAATTGAAGAAGCTGGGAGAAATATCAAGTTTCCTTAGTGGTAAGTGGTGCCTACCATCTTCTTCTGCCATTGGCTTTGCTGGGTAAATGAAAATTATGGTTATGTGTTTAAATACAGAAAAAAACAAACATAAAAAGCAACAAAAAACAAAGGGTCAAACTCAAAGCATATGAACAGAAAACGCTTGCACATATTTTCCCACACTTCACATGCCTGCAGTGAATTGTAGTCCAAAGGTCACTGAAAGCAAAACAAAGCTCATAGATGTGGAAAATGCATTTGCAGTCAGTGTACATTAAAATCCTCACAGATGGTTCATCTAATCTGCCTCATACATACAAATCATTTTCAAGACTACACATGCTGAAACATATCAAAATCATATCAATTTTTAAACACCACAAAGGAACAAATTGTATTAATTCAAATTCCGTTCATCACATAAAACAAAGAATTGAATGCTCATGTTGCACGGTGCACACATGTAGAAACAAAAACAGCATCACATCACTGATGTGTGGTTGTTCGTGACAACAAAAAAGCGCACCATTCACTTTAAAGGTAGGTTTAGCTAACACAAATGATGCATACTTCAGACTGGCTACTGAATACAAGTGGGCAATATATTTACATCATTCCCTTCAGCAGCATCATGTCGTCTAGGGCGATTGACTTATAGGCCCATAATTTTGAATCAGCAATTGCCTGACCGATTACCTAAAGCAATAGTACTTGTTCTGCAGATATTTATTCTGACTAATTAGTTCAAATGCATTTTTCAACATTGTTCAAACACAAAAACATTCCATGTCACAAATTAGAAACATGTAATGCAAATAAGAAATAATTCAAAGTCACAAAATGGATTAAAAAAATGAACAAATCATTCCCTCACCCGCTTCAGCTGCCTCCTCCGGGGCTAAAATTAGTGGATCTTTATTAGACATGGCAAATGTCAAATAATACCACAGCAGCCCCTTTGGAAAACAAATATTAAAGACACTCCAACAGCTGAGTAAATAGATCTCATTAGTGTGTAACAGATAAAATCCACACTGGTATCACATGGCCACATTCTAATATGGCTTGTAGAAACCACATCAATTTTCTTGTGCAGCTCTGTCCGTGCGGCTTGATAATTTAAAGACAGTAGAGTAAACACTTCCAGTAATGGTGTTATGTGCAGAAGAACAGCTTCTTACTGAAATGCCTGAAGGTAAAGACATCCACCATATACAGTGTAACTTAGGATGATGGGATGCACGAATTAAATAAAGATGCTCTCCTGACATAAGGTTTATGAATAAATAACAATATTGTGCATAAGTTGGAGCCTGCATTTTTATGAGACATATGATTGTATCACTGTGGGATATGGTGAGGTACATATGAAAAATCTATAGGAAAAAACAATACTGTGTTGTTACTAACTTACCCTCTCCAGCTGGTTTAGCTGAGAAAAAGAGAGAAGAAGAGAATTATTAGGAATGTGCATCAATTACTCAATTCAAAGCAGCAACATCCACTCATAGAATAAAATGCTGATAATATTTCCTTGATCTAGAAAGATTTTTAGTAGATTTTGGACATTATCTGTCATTTTAATTACACCTAGTTTACAGTGTTTAACAAATGTTTGTCTGAAAAGGGACAGCTTTCTATAAAATAGATATGTCAGGAACGTTTAGAGTGCATTCGATGTTATAGTGAAGTGCTCATATCATAAATCTAAATACAGTAAGAGGATGCCACATTTGAAATCTCTACTGTCTGACACAGATCTTTGAAACAGATATCCTGATGTAGTAAATGTGATTTGAAAGCACATTTCCAGCTTCAGTAGATGCCCTTTTCTTAATATGGGGCTCTCTGGGTGTCATTGTTGAGGCCTAATTCTGGTAAAAGAAAATTCTCAACTGAAATAGAGGCATATAATATACCAACTTCCCAAGTGTCTCAGTGGGGGTCAATGCAGTAGTTGGAAAAGGCCAGGGATGGTGTCTTATGACGTCTCTGAAGTCATGCCACATTCTCTAAAGCTGCACACAGTTTCCTTGAATAGGCAGGCTAAGATGACCCTGTGCGCTTCAGTGTTCACTTAAAGATTGTCATAAATTTCTGGGTATAACAGGTGTTGTGTATTTCATTAACTGTGCTATGAAATAAAACCATGCTTAATTCTACACAAAAATGTTACATTGATGAATAATATACTTCATTCTCCTCATCATCTAACAGCAAATATGGAACAGCAGTGCAAAGTAAGATGGCAGGTTAATTTTTCTGTACAGAGGAGCCAATTGTCCAACACACCTACAAAGTGGAATGCTACTGAGCATAGTATAGATGGTGCAGATAGCCGTCTTCACACACCTGCGTTAAATGTAAATCTGCATCAGCATCTGCTAAGTTGATCCACTTGGGGTGGAAATCTCGATCATCTTTAGCTTTTGGGGAAGTAATGAACTTCTGAACAGCTGTTCCTCACAGTTTAAATGTCCCCCTCAGAGACTGTTTGCAGTTTGATATGCAGAGCTAGACATATAATTAGCATGATTTTTAATTCTATGTGCTTAAAGTGTTAATGGAAAAATAAAAAAAAACAAAAAATGGTCTCTCAAACACTTGATAAACAGCATATATTTATGTATAATTTGCCTTATTTTGCCTGGTTTGCAGTATTCATATTTCAGGGCTTCAACCCAATGTTTGTTTACGTCTCCATATCTAGTACTGACAGTTAGATTTACTATGTGTTTAATGACTCAGACATAAAGATAGATATTGGGTGGCCTGACCCCAACAGCGTTGGAGGTTCTACACTACACGCAACTTTACTTACACTAACTGAGTGTTTATGGTGACATCTAAACAACAGATAACAAAATGCATATTTCTTCTGTTCATCTTTTTGCGGAGTGAATGCAGTAATGGATATATTCTGAGAAGTTTTTGAGGTCAGTTTGTGTATTTAAGAGTGATTTAAAGACAAAAAAAAAAAAATCCTCTTTCTCAAAGAGAGAATTAATCATGTCATCATTTCATATCAAGGTTCTTCCACCCTGACAGAGATAAACTGTTCTGGGAGACTGGAAAAACTTCACAGAGCAGTTATGGTTCAATTTGCCCTCATAGTGTAACATCAGGAGACAGCGATGAAAGGAATTACAATCATGAATCATACTATCGCTTCCAACCACTGACTAGAAAACTGTCATGGACTTGATTGACTATTTTGGAGCAGTGCCAAATTCAGGATGGAGCATTAAGTCTGCTGACCAAGAAGGAACTTTCTGGTTAAAAGTGATGGATTATATAATGATTTATACCAATTGGGAGACAGTAAAAGTGGTAAAGCAAAACCTGATACAGTGGGGTGGGGTGAAACCTGATGAACTTAATGGGGAAAAAAAAGTGCAAAAGGTCAATGGTTGTTACAGAGTATTTTTAGTTGTTAGCTGGGGGTAGGATTTGGCTGCTATAAAGTGAAGCGATTCAGATAATATTTCATGTCATCTAGAGTTGACATGAAATATTGTATTTTTTCTACCTCCTACAGTCATTTACCCTAGAAAGCTCATATGTTATGACAAAGTTTTTTTTTTGTTTGTTTTTGTTTTTTGCAACAAAATAATCTTCCCATGCTTTTCATTAATCTTAACCTTATTTTATATATGAAAATAAAGAATGTCTTTTCTTGCCACCTGGCAGCAGCTGTTAACTCACAACTCACGTCCAATACAACCTTGCTCCTGCCTGACAAAGGCAACCAAGTTCTCACAATCTTTTCCCCCAAAATTAACTGCTTTAGTCCCTTCAAACACCATATAAATATGTTTAACACCTTTTTTTAATGGTTGTGTGTGTTTAAAGCTTTATGATTGAGTTTGGAAAAGCAGTGAAATGTGCAGACAAAGACTAAGCATCCAACTGTGGCTCTGTTTGGTGAACCGAATTAATGCCTGGCTGTATTTCACTGGACAAAAATAAAATGGGTGTGGCTTAAACAAACTTGGCCAGGAACATTGGAAAGGAACTGAGTCAAATATAGTTAAGCAGAATTAACAACATGCTAACAATACAGCCAAATATGGTTTTTACAATATGATTGTTGTGAAATTAAGATGAAGATATTCATTTCCAACTTTTTAGTTTAAATATTAGTTATCAAAGAAAAAAATTATTCCATTGTATTTTTGCAGTAAGAGATAATTTCATCGTCCATATTATGATAAAAGTTGGGTTTTTTTCACCCTTTTTTTAACTACAACGTGCATCTACACTATAAAGTGAGTCAGAAACTATAAAATAAGCTTCTTTTACTCAGAGTGGACGACATATAAGCTGCAATAGTAGCTACTTATCCACAGCTTTGTCACGTAGTCAGTGAGACATGGTCTGCACTGATGTCATTGATATACGAACAACATTACAACAGCTGACTATGTGATAATTTACAGCCTCTAAAATATTCTTCATGGACAGAAACAATGTGATGTGAAATCTGATCAGCAACTGTTACTTTAGTAGTGTGAGCACTGATTCATCACAATTTGAAATAAACAATTTTGAACACTTTAAAAGATCTGGAGTGCAGCTTGACATTTGGACTTGAGATAGTATCTGTGTAAACTTCAGTTTCTACTTTATTTTATAGTATCTTGCTCTGTCTAATCAAATCCTCCCCCAAACGGACAGAAAATCCATAAGAGTAGCTTTAATTGATGAGCTTTAAAATAATAATAATAATAATAATAATAATAATAATAATAATAATAATAATAATAATAATAATAATAATAAAATCTTTATTTTTATGCTGCAAAACATCTTTGCTGCAAAGCTACAGCTAAGACCCAGTTAAGGTTTAAACTCTGTGAAGCTGATGTTTGTGGCTTTCAAACAGCTTTCTGCCTTCTATTATTATCAGCTTGTATCTCATGTTATTACATCAGACATCATCACACATGATTATTTACTGATTGGAGCCCTCTTATCTCACTGTCATAAATGTAACTTTCCAACTCAAACAATTTATAGTCTATTATATTCTGCAACATCCTTCTGTAATTACTTTTTTGTGTCTTTCAATCCAAGATAACTCAAACCAAGCTATCTAAATCTAAGCATCAACAGTACCGGAAAAAAAATAAAAAATAAAATAAAAAAAGAATAAGAAAAGCCACAAGTTTCTAGACTAATTACAATAAATGATCCTGTTAGAAAAAGTATCTGCATACCCTCAGGGACTGGCTCAGGCATGGTTTAATCCTGTGTCTTCTCTTTTCAGCTGGATGACTGAGGGCTTGTGCGGCATATTCCTTTTTATTTCTCCCCCCACTGTGTTATTCAAAGCTTCTCTGGAACTCAAGTCACCCACACCCTTCAGTAAGCAAGGAGGTCTGGAGAGATTGATGACACCCTGGAGGAGTTCAAGAAGAGGCAAACTCAGAGTGAGAGCACGAGACAATGTGATGAATTAGTGGTGAAAAGAGTCTCACACATTTGCTAAAGGATGAGTTTAATAGGCTGACTAAATCTGTCAAGCTTCAATGTCCTTTGGACAAATGCAGGATGTACCGAGAGGACCAACAACTGATCCAGATTTTTGACACTTTATCTGGTCTCCTGTGATGCCAGACTTATCTTTTAATTATCTCCCCTCTCACTGGCATTAAGGTTAGGATCAACAAGTGTTTGCGAATACACTTAATACTGTGGTAGACATGTTGCTGGATGAGAAGTGATTCCCAGAAAAAGCAAATGCAGACAGACAAGTATGAAAATAAATTCTACTTGATAAACATGACACCTACTGCTTTCCATCAGGTTTTTCAGGCTGTAAACCTAGATGATTAAAGCAAAGTAAAACTTTTTACTATAAGAGTATAATCATATAAGAAAAAGTCTTGGTGGAGGAAGAAAAAAAAACTTCTATCTTTGATTGAGTTAGAGATTTAGAGAAGATTTCACTGTCAAATCTGATTACTATGAAAAAGTCATATATTATAAGCTTATTTATGTTCTGTATGAGCTGAATGTTTCATATATTTATGAGGAACTGGTAACTGCAGTTGTTAAAAATACATGATTGGCTAAAAAAGTGCATTATTTAAATATTAAGTAACATTACTTTAGATAAATGGCTGAAAAACTCAGCTTGAACTCTTCTTAAGTAGTGAATTATCTTGAGTAAATGTAAATCAAACATAATAAATATCATTACGCAACTAGGTTATATAGCAAGATTACAGATGTTATGCATTTGTGTTATAAAAAAGATAAAAGTTAAGAAATGAAGGGAAGCAATTATTATGCTAGAGAAAGAAAAACAGTTTTTCCCAGTGGAGTGCTGAAGATGAATTCGGCAGGCTCTGAACCTGTGGAAAGAAGAGTAGTTTGATGATCATAGCACAGTAGCAAATACTTCTGCATCATTTTCCAGAAGGAAATGTGGTTCTAAAGTCTTGTGAGACTTCAACAGGCAGCTGAAAGCCAGAATTGCGGCAGACTTATTGCAGATGGTCAGTTTTCCAAAGTCAGGAACAATACCTTATGCAGCAGTGGCTGTTTGAAGTTTCCTGGCATCACACGATGAAGATTCAACTCCAACAGGATGGGCTTGTCTTCATCTGGCTCGTAGCGGTCATCATGCAGCTTCATTTATTAGTAATGTGCATGCCTCAGCAGGATCCACTGTGGAGACGAGACCTCTGCTCCTGGGGTCAATGTGTGAATCTGAGAACCAGACAGGAATATCTGTGTGCATGGACCACCAGATTGTTGCATCTTTAGCTGAAATGGCAAAGATATCTCTTTAAGAAATGGCAAGTGATAGAGAGAAAACAAAAAAACATCTGAGAATGAAAAGGAGAACTGTAATGAGGGATTATTTTGGATGGTAGTCAAGTTGGCTGTTTCGTCATCCACTTTTTATCTCCTTATGCCAAGCTGGGTGAATGGCCCACTGGTGCTACCTTCATATTTAGACTGAAAGCATGACTGGTATTGATCTTTAACCACAGAGCTCTCTCACAAGTAAGAATATTTGAGTGCACTCAGTGAACTGTGAAAGAGACGAGCTGTGGGTGGTAAACTGTGAAACACATACATGACACATTAAGTGAGTTTTTAAAAATAACTGTGATGAAGGGATTGAAACCACAAAGAAGTTTGGAGCATGGCAGTGAAAGTGAGTGTATGTATGCACAGGGAGAGAGAAACAGATGGGGGGTGGCTGCAAGTATAAAATGTTTCTTTGGAATCTCTTTGAATTCTTCAAAAATATTCCTAATAGTGATGAGATGACTGTTCAGTTCAATTCTGCTTTATTCCAACTAATTTATTGTGCAATATGTTTATATATTTAATCGGTTCAGTGAAGTTGATTGGCAACATGAAAATAACTAATCCATTCGACATCCAGTGTATCTAATGTGATTAGTGTTAGATTAGTCCAAAATCTGTGAGACACAGTTTAATAGAATGTCTACAGAAGCCATTTAAAATTAATTTAAGTGGGAATTTGCTTTGCATGGCACAGATTCTAGTGTTTTTAAGAAAAAATTCTATTTGAAGCTGCTATTCAAACAGACTAAATCCAACAGGAGGAGGTCTGTGTGTAATAAGCATCCTGCAGCAGAAGTCTGGAGATGCTCACTTACATTGCTGCTCATTAGTCTAGTTCAATTTACCTGACTTTCTAACCATATGCTTTTCTACATTCCTTAGCTATAACGCAGATAAGGTGACTCATTTTTCATTTTCAGCTTTGCTCTCTTTTTACCTTTCTCACCTTGGTTGGATTTGTTCCTTCACTGCCTTCCTTTCATTCATTATCATGACTGACACAGCAAATATTTAGACAGACTTCTTATCAAGTTTGTAGATGATTAACTTGTAATGTGTTCCAGGAGAAGGCTTGACTGTGTTGTTGGGGAATTTGTGTTTTGGTGTAATTCATTCCTAAAGTTTACTGGCTGCTCTCAAACCCATTCGACAATCTGATAAGGGAATTGCATTTGAGGGCAACTATAAATATCTGGGGACTTTTACAGATAGCAAATGTCAGAAACAGTCACAGATATAATTTATAATTTGCTTTTCCAAACAGATAATGAAATCTTGTAATACCTGCTAAGTGTATGACCTTGTTCTACCAGATTTGATTGCCTCAGCTGTGTGTTGTAGATGCTAAGAGGAGCATAGAGGAACCCTTGCCTTTTTGCCTCTCTGACCTAAACACAAATAACTGATACACTAGCATTTTTCTTTTACTTAAAAAGAAGCTGATGATCTCTTGCTGACTCAACAAACTGAACATATTTCTGAGCAAAGCAGTCAGAAAGATATTTAATTTTTCTGTTTCACGTTGTATCCCTTTATCAGGCAAACATAGAAAAGGGTGTTATTTTAATACTGGAGGATATTACTAGACTTTAAAACTTGGATACTTTTGACTGAAATAACAAAACTTATATAGAAGTAAGTGATCAGTATTAACATGTTTTTTTTAATGGTGAAGAATGATCTCAATAAAGTAGGTGGGATGTAGCCTGGTCTTTAATGACTGGTGTGGAAAACTTAGTGTGGTTCTATGATTTTGGTTTTATATTTAACATCTGCACCTTAAGATAAATGTTAGTTGTTCAATGTATTTTTATTAATTTTCTTGTTTGATTAGTACAAAGTGGAATGAAACCATACTTCCTATTCAAATGATAGAGCTAAAACAGTGTTATAGTGTTATGTTTGCATCACAAGAACACAAATCTTATGTCATGACTAAACAAGAGTCTACAGAGGAAATACATGCCTAACAATATTAAAACACACATTAAAATATTAAAACAATAAAAAAAAAAAAAAAAAAAAAATGTAAACATTCACCAGGTCAAAGCTTGTCATGTAGCAAAGCAAAATGCTGCAAAATCCTATATCTCCCATCAGCATGCCTGTGACAAGAGTTTTAAACTGAGGCTAAAAAGATTGAAGCTTGACTGTTTCTTTTATTCTGTTCCAAGAGTAGGGGGTAGAGCACACGAATGCCCACTTCCCAAAGATGCAGAGACAGACCTAAACCCGCAGATTATGTAATAGATTGTGCTTTTATCTTTTTTACTTTAAACTTAACTTGCACATGAGATTCAAGTATTTCAACATACTAAATTAATTTCCCCCTTGTTTTCTCGCTGATTATGTTAATTCTATATTTATTCCTAGCAAGATGGCGCCATCTTGTGGAGATTGTATGTAATGGCAGTTAACATGTGCTACAGAAAGAAAGAAAGAAAGAAAGAAAGAAAGAAAGAAAGAAAGAAAGAAAGAAAGAAAGAAAGAAAGAAAGAAAGAAATTTGGTGGGGGCATGACTCAAGGATAAATTTATGAGTAAATTAGGATTGAGAAACACGAGGTTATAGCCTCACCTTGTACAGCTAGGCCTGCTTAAATTGGGTGTGAAGGTATTAATCTATTAAGCTATTAACCTCTAACTACAGCTAGTGTCTACCATGTGTTCCTCTGATCCTAAAAGCAACCTCTGTGGACCAGTTTTGTTATCAGCAACACAATTTAACTGTAGCTACATTGTCATGATCTGAGCACTTGTAAAAGTTATTGTAGAAGTTATTTAGAAGCCAAAAGGCTCCAAGGGTCTGTTTCTGTAGACTAAGTTAACCAATAAGAACTCTTCCTTTAAAAATGTTACACCACATTATGATGTTATATGACTCCTAAATTCAATTATCTGTTCAAGATGAGGGTTCAATGATCAGTCCTGGCCAAAACTGTCTTAAATCCTTTAGTGTCATCAGAGTCCATGTCCTTTTCCAGTGGTAAAGGCCATTCCTGCCCAGAAGCTTATTGTACTCCATCCTGACATGAGTAAGCCAAAAAAATTCAGAAGTCTGATTTTAAATTAAAAGCTGTTTAGGCTTAAAGGTGGTTCATCCTACTAAAGCTCTGTGTTCAATCCAAATAATTTTACCTCTAACTTCTTTTGGGTTTCTGTTCATCTGTAGCAGCACAGATGCTTACTCCTTACAGGGCTCGTAGGAAGAATGCTATAATAATAGTGCCAATCATTTATATAACTTCTCATCACCTTGACATTATTCCTTAACTCCTGCTGGGGTTACAGATACACATACCTCTTGGTTTAGCCTTTAACTTTAGTGTGACATCTCACGGAAAGTCCCTAGCTTTAACAGCACTTTCTTTTCTTCTGGACAGGACTTACTTTCACCTCAAAAGTTGGTTGTCTCTTTACTTTGCTGACCACGCAGCCACCATGAGCCTACCATGCAACAGTGACTTGCGACAGTCATTGTCCCGACGATAAATTTTCATGACACAGACTTCATTAACTCCAAAGTTCAAGACTTTTTCATTGAGTTACATTATCATTCACATACTGTTACGTCCAGGCAGTCTTTAAGTTCATGTTTCATTTAATGCTTCTTTAGCAGTTAAAAAGCAGAAGGACCAATAGCACCAGGGAGAGCCTAGGCCAACATAACAAACAGAACACCCCTAAATAAAAACAAAAAGGAAAACTTAGCGAACCACAAAAACAAAAGAACACAAACCTAAATCTGAACTATCCTAACTTCAAAATATACAGGAGAAAATGACCCCCAAGGAAAACAAAATTGCAGCTCTCCTCTGCGAGGCCAACCTGGAACACTAAAGATAATATAAATAAACCCTGATATACACAACCCTTAAGACAAACCTAGGCTGACACAACAGAAACATGGTGTAATGGCAAGTGGCCTAAAGGCCCAAATGTGCAGATCCTCAGTCTCTTTATAGTTCACTCCCAGGCATTGATTGGTTGGAAGAGGCCATCACTTAACTGGAGGAAGAGGAGCATCAGCACGGCATACATAGGTGAACCACAGGAATCAACCAGATTCATGTAACACATACATGATGATTTTAAACAAACTTTTATCTGTTAATGTTTTCATAGTTACATTACATAATTTGCATAATATCATATAACAGCGTTTTTGTATATGCAAGCACAATTATCTTACATGAATTCTGCTTTGTACATATCGTTTTAAATCATATTCATCTCAGCCTACATGCAGATCACCTTCACAGGGATTTGGGGTTAACAGTGGTGTTGTTGGCACTTCAAGCAGTGAGTCCTCGGGCCTCTCTCAGGGCTGATGACCTGGGGGTCCCATACCACCATTCTTGACATCCTCACTGTACTAACTGATTTAAACTTAAGTAAACTGGGTACTGCTATCAATTACCAACTCCAACAGGATTCCCCACTTGACATATATAATATTAAAACTTGCTGACTGGTTGTGGTAATCCTCCACTGCTAGGTATTGTTTACCACTTTGATCTCAAATTTGACATAGACATCAATGTCTTGTTTTATTTTTTACACTGGAAAGGTTTATTCCTCAGGCAGAACTAATGCTTTAACAATTTCTGCGATGTTCAGTCCTATCCCAGGCCACCATACTGCCATGTTTGTCTTACTCTGGCCTTTGGTGATGCCCTGGTGGTCTTTAAATATCTGTAAGAGTACAAGTTTCTGTAGCACGAGAGGGGCATAAATCCTCAGCTTTCTGTTGCTCATAAATAAGTTGTGGCAGCATGAAAACATTGCAGCACGTAGAAACTTCAGGCTAACCTGCACTGACATAATAAACAACATTTGAAAGATCATCATCATCTTTTGCCTGTCTGATAGAATCCAGTTTTTTTCAATGTTATTTATTTTCTCTAACAATGCCTGCGAAGGATTTCATGTAAGCTTTCATGATGAGCCTTTTTCCTGGCACAAGGGCAGCTACAGAGTTGAACTTCATCAGTTGCAATAATCTCAGATAACTTATTGTTGCTTTATCTAGATTATCCGGTTTTCTGTTTATCAGTAGGATGAATGATTTGTGGTCTATTTGAAAATAGAACTTTTCTTTACCCTATAAATACCCTGCAAGCCTCTCATGACAATGCAATCCTCAATCTGACAATGCCCTTGCTCTGACTTTATTATTTGTAAACAACATTCAACAAAATAGAATAAATCATTTTATTGCTTTTTACAAGATACTCAAACAGACAATAGCATTGTTACCTAACTATCCAACTGTTTTCTTTAGTTTGTTATTCTGTTGTTACCATACTTGCAAAAGAGGATAGACAGACTTTCTTCAGTGGTATGTAAATATTTGTGTAAATTATGTAAAAAAAATTTTTTTATAAAATTAAATTTAAAAAGCCCATAGTTTTCAACCTAATGATTAAAAAAATAAATAAAAGAAAATGTTACTGGTACTTTTAGTATCATTATGTAATGGAAATTCAATGCAATTTTTTAATAAAAAAAAAAGCTGAAAAATTTCTAAAAAAAAACAAACAAACTGCATTTGTTATTATATCTACATTTAAAAAATGAGTTAGTTCTTTAGCATTTTTTGTATTAAGAGCCATTGTGGAAGGTCCAGAGAGCCACTTGCGGCTCCAGAGCCGCAGGTTGCAGGTCCCTGACTTAGAGTCAATCTGAATGTCCTGAATTGACAAACATCATAAACATGTAAACACTTATGTTATTTTGAACTTTACTAAGGGGTGAAGGTGGCTTAGGCAGAAAAGCAAGTTGGTCAATGATCAAAAAGTTAGCAGTTTGATTCCTGCTCACCCAGTCGATCTGTTGTTGTGTCCTTGGACATGATGCTTTACTCTTCTTGCCTCCAGTGTAGCCATACCTGGTGTGTGAATGAGTATAAATATAATGAATATAAAATATGCTTTGAAAGTGCTGTAGAAGTCTAATCCAGAATTATTTATTATTTAACTTTTTGTGTCTGTGAGTAATAAAAACAAACAGGATAAGAAAAAGCTTGATTTAAAAAATCCAAGGATTTTTTTATTCCAGTTATAAGAACAGCTCCGCCCACTTGGTTTATCATCCTGTCACTGAAAAAGGTACAAAACATAGACTTGTTAAATTTGTGAACAAGGTACATGTGGAAAGACAAACACAGACAGATGAAGTACGACCAAATGACGGTTATAACAGAATAAAGCAGCCTATGACAGAGTCACACAGGAGGTGACAAGAACAATGAGGAGGTTCAGGAGCCAACAGTGAGAGACAAAAATTTACAAAGGGACACATCTGATGGGTGTAACCAAATAGTCAAGTGTAGCAAGTGATTGAGCCATTAGTGGGAGGTCTGAGAAGACAACCTAGTCATATAAAGTATTCTGGCAATACCTAAAGTGATGAGATCCACACCACCATAGATTTCTGCTACCAAGCAGTGTGTGTCATCCCACACACAATTAAAGAAGCTGTGGAAGGGCAGGTTTGCAGGTCAGGGACGCATCATCATGTTCATGTTTAGTGAGTGCGCCCAAAGCTTTTGTTTTGTGTCTTTCTTTTGTTGTGTTATAGCTCCTAAAGATGTTAGCCCTGTGAGAAGATATTCAGTGTAATCTATCATAAATAAAGATGCCAAAGAGGGGCTCATTGCCTCTGTCACGTAATTCCTTTGGGTTCAGCAGCTGGTGATGCTGCAGAGCTCAACACATGCCCTATGCTGCCTTCTTAGACTCCTTCCAACCAGAGATATTTGGTACTGTCCTACTTAAAGAATATGTCTAAGCAATAAAAGCACAACACCAACTTCATGGTCATCAAGCTCTTAGAAACGCATTTGTGTCTTTTGAATGTCACTGAAGACATTTAACAACCCTTTCATCAACTAAACCCTAAGGTTTCTCATAATGCCTAATAATAGCCTTTGAAAGAGGGTCATCTTTAACTACTAGCAATGATTAAATTAATCAAAGATGGTAAGAATTTTCATTATTCCCAAGGCAGAGGAATAATGTCATTGCAAAGGAGTTTGTGATATGAAAGCTGCTCTGTTTAAATAGTTTTTGTTTGCAGTTCAGTGCTTTTTAATAAAACACAGCATAATTTTTTCTGTTTCATAGCATTAGCATCTGTAAGTGACATTGATAAGTGGGATTGTATGTGTGGTGGCAGGTGAAATTGCCCTTCACCAGACAGTTTTATCCTGAGGTTTTAATTTCACAACTGTCCAAAACAAAAAAAAGGAAAAAGAGAAAATAAAAGGGCAGCTTTAAATGGATTTGAAATTTACACAAGTGTTTTAGTGACAGTGGGTCTTCCACTTTCAACTCTACATGTCAAATACCACGTTCACTTGTAGATGTCAACATTCCATCTCCCAGTACATACACTTCCCCAGAAATAAAATTATATCCATCAGCTGGTGCATAAACAACTGAAGCGATCATGCTAAACAAAACTGCATATCAGTCTTCATTCAACATGTGGCACTTAGTACATTGATATCAAACAAAATGCAGAAACCTGAGGGACTGTCTTCAGGATAGGCAATGCACAAAATGTCTGTTTTAACTCCAAATTTACAGGCTTCAGCAGCAGTCTGCCTCATGCAGCTCTACGCAGCAAGAAAATCAACATTACAATAAGCCTTGAACAAAGAGTAAACCATTTTTCAGTTAAAACAAGAATAAAATACCCTTGCAAACTAAACTTACAGCATACTCAAAGTGCTATCCTGACTTTGTCATTTATAATGACTCACGCCTGTGAATATGTAAACATCAATGGTCAACGTGGTGTTATTTTTCAGTTTTACTGGAAGTTGGTCAACTTGAGTGCAGCATGATGTCCAGCTCTGAGATCCAAGACAAATTAAATGATGGGCACTGGTTGCTGGTTGGGCAGGTGCCCCATATGCAGAGGCTGGCATTAGTCAAATAAGCTGTTTGTAGCAAGACGATATGTGAGCATAGGTAGAATAAGTCAGCTTTCAGCCTTGGGGTAGTAGACAACCAAGATTTATTAGGACATTCTGTACACCTAACGTCTTACGTCCCTCTGTACAGGCCAACTTGTCTGCTTGGCAGCACTTCCTATATATAGCCAGAGGCCCCACCCTCTCAATTCCAACAGACATATCACAGCAAGCTTCTGAAAAAATTAGTTTAGATAATTAACAAAACATCATGATACGTAAACATATTCTCATGTGCTCATGAGCTCAATTCTGCAGTATATAAATTAACAATTCAAACAGAATCAATGAAAATCATTCATTCAATCAATCATTTATTTATTCAATTAAGACTGAGAACATGCCCACACAACCTACAAGACATCTCCATAGTAGACAAGCCTCCTCATTGAACAATGCCATATTCTTTCTTAGAAGAAAAACACTTAGTCCAGGGAATGATTGACACTACACAAATGAGAAAACCAGTGAATGTTAGGTACCCATGATTCACCTGCGCACATGGGGTAACACAATTCAGGAGGGAGCTAGTGCCTCTTAACACTGTCCTTGTTATGATTCCTGTCTGGTTGGCACTTTGCTACTTCCCCCACCTCTCACTTTCTCCTTGTCTCTCTCTCTCTCTCTCTCTCTCTCTCTCTCTCTCTCTCTCTCTCTCTCTTTTCCTGCCTTCTTATAGCACTGAAACACTAATATTGTCCCACATCTTATCATTTCATATTTATATCATGCAAAAATATATCTTTTTGAAACTTAATTACTTACCTATTACTGACAACAAAATCTACATCTATTTATATATATTTTTTCCAAATTACTGAAAGCGTTATCTTTTATTTTTACTTGTCAAGTTATCGCACGTGCGCTATTTTTCTAAAAATGGTAGAAGTGGCAGAGCACCTTTATTATTTTTAGAACAGGCCTTTCAGACTCATGCTGAGTCACAAACAATTAGGGGCTCAAAAAAGAAACACAAATGTAAAGAAAGACTGAAAATTAATGGATTAGAGCAGTGGTTTACAAACTAGGAGTCGGGACACCCAAATGGGTCACCAGATAATTTCAGAGGGTCTCCAGAAAATTTAAAAAAAAAAAAAAAAAAAAAAAAAAAATCCAACATTTATTGAATACATTTTTGATTTTTTTTTTTTTTTTTTCCCAGGACTTTCCAAATTGTACCATTAATGAAAATGTAAATCTTCAAATAAATGCATAAACAACAAAATTAGCACACATGCCATGTTAAATATCTGAATTTGACATTATATTCATGAAAGAAGCTGACTTTGGGCAAGTAGGTATCTTGTCACAGTGGTGAACCACCAAAAACCACTTTATCTTCCTTATTTATGAAGATTCACAGTTTTCCAGCCTTACATTTAGAGGATGGCTGCTGGATGACCCTTTTGACATATCACACAATTAATCACTATTTTGTCGCGTGGGGGTGAGGGTCACAAACATCAGTGCAATACAACAAAAACCAAAAGAACAATGGCAAGGAGCAAGGCAGTCTTGTCAGCTGATTTCAGATGAGGAGACAGTGTAGGATCTCAGCTACTATACTTGGACATTTTAAAAGATCTATGTTGCAGTCATCAATCCCTTTCAAAAAGTTAAAGTGTTCATATGCCAGTTAGTTGTTTTCCTCAGCCACTAAATGGAAATCTTTGTAGGTAATGACAGGCCCTCCTCTGTGTCTGAGCACAATTTGGCACAACATTGCAAGTAACTTAAGACCTGAAAGGTCATTATCCATGAAAAGATGAGGAGGACGGTCCAAAATGTTGACAAGTCTACCAAATGGTGACGTTTAAAATCTAAAATCAGATTTTTCTTTTTCTGTAATCACATATAACGATTCAGATTTGCTAAATGTCCAGGCCCCTTTAAACTCTGATCCTTCAATAATAATAATAATAATAATAATAATAATAATAATAATAATAATAATAATAATAATAATAATAATAATAATA
>JBAMHW010000024.1:14876226-14890060 GCA_037177495.1 Rhadinocentrus ornatus | reverse complement strand
ATAATAATAATAATAATAATAATAATAATAATAATAATAATAATAATAATAATAATAATAATAATAATAATAATCATCTAATTGTTAAATATATAGAGCTTCATCCTTATGTAAAAAGTAAAAATATTAATAATGATGCTTACAAATGCTAATTATTGTACATCCGTCAGTGTTATAGTGGTGCCACCAAGGTTTCGGGTTTGTAAAAACAACTTGTTGATACAGTTAAAATTCACTTGAGGGAGACAAAGACAATATTTTCTTACTAAGAGAACGAATATGCCCTCTTAGACCCTTGCCAGTAATTATTCCTGACATTAGTTTTACCTGGAGTCACAATATGAATGATTTGGTTTAGGGAAATGTTTTCAAACAAATTTTAGAATAGTTTGTGTTACTTCAGTCTGCAGCAAGTGTTTTGGCCCTTCAATGCCAAAACACGCTTACAACACACAATCCATGTTAACATGGTCAAGATGAGTTACTGAAGTTCAAACTAAGCATTGGAATAGGGAAGACTGGGGATTTAAGTGACTTTGAACATGAGGTGGCTGTTGGTGCCAGATGGGCTGGTCTGAATGTTCCAAAAACTGCTGATCTACTGGATTTTTTACATAAAAACATCTCTTGTACTTAGAGAAAACAGTCTGAGAAAGATAAAAGAAAAAAAAAATATCCAATGAGCAGCAGTTGTCTGGACCAGAATGCTTAGTTGTTAGTGGTCAGAGGCAAGTAGAAGAATGGCTGGAGGCAACAGAAACTAAAGGAACTTACTGCAAATAGCCACTGTTTCCAACCAAGATATGGAGAATACTTTCTCAGAACCCATAAAACATTGTCCCTTAGAACCAAATGAGCATCTTTTAAATGCCACAACCTACCTGAGCATTGTTCCTGACCATGTCTATCCTGACCAGTGTATAATCTTCTGAATACTACTTTCAGCGGGATAATGCACCATGTTACAAAGCTCAATTAATGTTTCAAACACCATGTTGAAGCTATGTCACAAAGAATTTATCTATGTGTGTGTCTGTGTATAAAATGCAAAGGGTGTTGGCATTTGGTAACCATTTATCAGTCTTGTCCTGTGTACATTTTGTACCCAGCTTGTTAAAAACAGATGGTTAATAAAGTATTTTGAATCCTTTTCCATGAATCAAGTTCAGTCCAACATCATCTGTCATCTGTCTAACTTGTCAACTCCTCTTCTTCATCGTGTCTGTCCTCCCTCAATTGCCCTATTTGTGTACACACATGCAGTCTTGTTTATTGCCTCTCACGATCTCCTTTCATGTCAGCAGTGTAATCCCCTGGCTCCCCTTGTTGGTGTTAACAGTGAAGGTGGAGAGTGAAAGATCTAGAGCAGCTGTAGGTATGGCACAGCCTGAGTGCTTCACATGACATTGAAGGATTACTGATCCAATGTTGTGAGCTTGTATTTAGAAATCAGTATTAATCATGTGGATAAAACAAGAAATGATGCAGCTTTGCAAAAGTGTCTGTTTTATCCACTCAAATAAATGAAGAATGAAAACTACTTCACTATTGCTGCAAACAGAACCTATTTATTTTGCAAGCAATTTTCTCCTCTTGTCTTCCCCTGCTTTCTTCCTTAATAGGCCTTTCATGACGAGGTTGTTTTTTAATTTGCATTTTTGCAGACATGGCAGTTTGTCTGTTTTTCCTTCCATTGAGTTCGTTAAAGCAGTAAAAGCATTAAAGGATTAATGATAAAAATGGCATCAAATTTCAATCAGTCAATCAATCAATCAATCAAATTTTATTTATAAAGCACTTTTCATACATGAGTAGCAAAAATTACTTTACATAATTAAAACAGCAATGTTAACATATAGTTGATCTCAGTTCTGACAGAAAGATGCTGAAACACAAAGCAGATCAAAGTTTGTTTTGCATTGGGCTAGGTAGCCACAGTGTCCACGTGTCCACCTGTGGAAGACATGTTATCAGGATGAATAATGTGAAGAGGACAAGTCGTTGTACTGTAATGATTTGGGCAATGTTCTTCTAGTAAACTTTCCTTTGATACATATCACAAATTTAAACTTTACTGATCAAGGACACACTCAAATGGAAATAGTATTAATTGGTGCCTGTGCTGCTTTCAGATAGATTAATCAATTTTAAAATTAAATGAAATAATATTAAAATAAAATTAAAAAATTGCTATTGACAACAAATACTGTACCTTCAGAGGTCTAAAGGAGACCATGTCTCAAGAGGGAATCTATTCATCTTGAGGCATGTAGTCATCTTTATGATTTATATGATTTATGTAAATATGAACCATACTGACAATTACTGAATAATTATATTCAAAATATTAACGTTGCTATCTACTTTATAACTGTTTTGCAAAAGGATTAAATGAGCAGAATTTGCAATGTAGCAGAAGAAATGCTGTTGTGATATATGTATGTCTGCAATCAAATGGCAGATAAAGGAGATATGACACCATTAACAGGTAGCCAAAATGATGCCATCACACCCAGGTTAGGAGTTTAATATCTATGATCATTGCTTGAAACACTTCAATGAAAGAACACATTACATTGCTTTGATTCAAAGACACTTTAATGCAGAAATTAATCATAGAACACCATGAATTTTATATATCAAATTTCTATCCAATACTACCCTTTTAATTATTTTTGAGTCAGAAATCTTTCAAATTAAAAACTGCTTGTGACTGTGGTCAATATTTACAAATGAACGACACGACAGAAAAATGTTCAACATTAAGTTCAGACATAATACAAAGCATGTTATAAATACATAAACACACTCAAACAAGTCCCGTTTTGCTACAAATACAATAAATATTCCTGTTTACAATTAATGTAAAAAAAATAATTACATAAACATCAAATGGTTTATTCCTCTTTTTTAACTATCAAGCATGATGAGTTTTGTCCTACCCAGAAACCAGGCAACATTCTTCCCTTAAAGGAGCTCTCCATGTGCAGCAGCAGTTGGATCTCCTTCTTGCTGTTGACGCCCTCTCCCTTTTCTTCAACTGCATAAAAATTTATGACACCAGCTGGAGGGTCAAGGTACACCCCGATAGTGGTGGACTGGGGAATATCCCTGATTTCTGTGATGTTGCCATTGAACCACACCTGATAGTGTGATCCACCCCAATCAAGACCCCAGGAGTTCTCATTTTCTCCCAGGCCACAGGGTCCATCTTTTCCCTTCCTCCCCGCCCCTTCATATGCAGCTCCGACCACAACCCAGCCTGAACACTTCACTTCCCAGTAAGCTCTGAAGCCTGAGATACCTTCTTTGCAAAGAACCTTAGAAAAGGAAAATAGGCTACAATTAATACCACAACAGTAGGTTATATGTGAATATTATTAATGGCTACAATTCAGGATTTACCTGTGGGCTGTGCTCATATCGCTCTGGTCTGTCCAACACAGGGCAAGTAACGTTATCAGTCATGCGTGACACCTTAGATGCATTCTCTGTGAGCCACAGCACCTTATTTGACGTCTTATCGTCCAGGGAAAGGTTGATCCAGTCTATGGTGTGAATAATTTCAGCCATGACAGACAGAAAGAACAACTACATACAGAACCGAGGGAAATGGTTTTTCTTACATTTTAGAAGATCAGCTCTGCATTTGGGCTCAGGGATGTTGGGCTCATAGACCGGGATATTTTCTAAATGATGACAACCGTGTCAGAAAGAGGAAACATCTTATCAAAATAGTAGCAGGAGTAAGTTTGGTGGAGTATGTTTAAAGATGATGTCAAAGCATATATTGTCTATTCTTTTCTTTAAACTCACCTGTTGGAGAAGCCTCACGTTTGGACTTTTTCCCTATAAATAAGAAAGCCTTTACTGATAAACACATTATTTCTGGAAAATACTGATTTTAAACAAAATAAAAATTTAACACTCTTAAAGTTAATCACTCTCAGCCATAGCTAAATAAGAAGGCAGATGCTCATTACTGAACTCTATTCTTCATAATCTACAGTTATTCACTCACCAAATCTGCCAGCTGCAGGCATGATTCTCATGGTGGCTGAACTGGTCGGCATCTTTATGGGTTATTGCAAATAAATGTTGATGTTTGCAGAATCTTGGCGTCTTCAGTGGCGAAATGAAACACACATCTTCTTTATATACCTTCAGGAAAGGGGGTTTATAGGTTTATGGTGACCCCCTGGGAAGAGAAATTTTGGTAAGGTATGTGAAGAAGATGTTCCTTCTAATAGGCTCGCCACAGAGTCTGCCAAACCAGGATTTTAATGCCAGCACTAGCATCTGACCCACTGACCTAAATTTGTCTAAGTGATTCTGAAGGTACATTTACCTCGTCATCTTTTTGTAATCAAGGGCACATTTTAGGGATTGATACCTACTCAGGATTAAGGTTGACCTGTTAATTAATAATAAATCAAACTGAAGGAATAGACTTTGAGTTATTTTTCCTGAATGTGGTAACAAAAAAAATAATGCCCTACATCACTGATTGCCTGTGTGAATGCCTCTGATTTATGATTGCCATGTGAGAGGAGAATTAGACGAACTTTAGTGTGCATATGCAGATGCATCCTCTATCCATAGTCCCCTCACCTCTATTTACTTTCAAAGAGTCCCATCTGGCTCTCCAGGACAGTTTTTACACTGTAACATGTTCGGTATGTATTGTTTAGTATGTTGGCTGCACGGCAATCAGTGCTCTATCAGTCATCTGCTTGGACAGACATAAGAAGGATGAGGCAGCCTTGACATGAGCTTTGGCAGGTTTCCAGGAAAAGTAAACACCTCTGAAACACTGCCTGGGGGGGAGAGCTAAATACGGTTTATGATCAACAACATGCTTTTTCTTTTACCCAGTTTATGTATCTTAAGGCAGTTGTGATGATAAATAGCTGAAATAATAATGCAGGGTAAAGGTGTAGTTAAGTCTGGTATAATGACCCAATAGAGCTCCAGTTTTGACTACAGTGTATGGACAGTAAAAACCTACACATATCTATAGTGGCTTCATACATGATTGACCATAAGAACTGCATTATACACATTTGGATCAAGTCTTTACTGGAGTTATGACAGACAATTTTTAAGATGAATAATAATGGTGATAGAAAGTGCTGTCGAACATGTTGACTGTGAGGGGCCAAAGCACATGATTCACATCATATAACCATTCAGTAACTGCACATAATTTATGAACAAAGCATTTGTTACTTTGAAAGAGACCCCTTGCAAGAAAATAGAATTGTTTCATCAAAGAATAAAGTAATGACTCAGAAAAATTACATCTTGATTTGGAATGACTCTTCTTTTTGTAGGATTATGTAAACTTTATGCTCGAAAAATTAGTCCACAAGGGGTTAAGAATTTTATAAATGATGACTTATCTAACCATAAAATATTTTTGACATCTGTGGATATAATTACACATACTTTTTTATATCAATAATCACCTTCATAATGTGGGCATTAGGCTGTGTAATAAGATTGCGACTTAGATTTAACGCTCTCACTCAGTTTAAGCTGGGTTTGTTTCATAAAATGGGTGTAGTCAATTACAATTTCCTGTAATGTTTACTGATATTTTTCCCACAGACCTTAATAACAAAAACACTAGCTTTGAGCAAGCTTTATGACTGATATGCTTGTAATAACAGTATCTGCTCAAAATTTTTCTAGTTGTTGCAGAGCTTGGAAGGATGTTCATTGCTTATTTGAAGAAACCAGTGTACCAATGTAGAAGTCTCTACATTTGTTGATATTTTCAAATTTATTTACTTAGTTTTTTCCTTTACTGAGAAATCATTTGATATGTTTGATTGTTTTGTGTTATTTTTAAAGTGCTTTATGAAACAGTTTAGCAGAATTGCTGACACAGTTATCCTGTACATAATTTCTAACAGGTATCGTGTACTAATTACATTTTAAAATTGATAATAAAACTACATAACAAGAGGCTTATTTTTCAGTGTTCTATATTTACTCCCAATGGACCTCTTACCTTCTTATTCAGAATTCACGTGTGAATATTTGTTGACCAACCATCCCGACCACCCTCAATGCATCAATGCTGTCACTGTGCAAAGTGACAAGATCTATGGATCTATGCAGAGGGAATGAGGAGGGGTTTAGTTGGTCATAGGAGGGTCCTAGAAACAGTGAAGCATCAATCAAACCTTTTTAAGGTAAAACCAAACACATACAGATCCGATTACGAACCTCCAACTATTCCTTCTATCCCATTAGCAAGTCTTGTCATACTCATCTGACCTGCCCTAAATGTATATAAGAACTGCATGAAGCTGCCTCACAGTCCAACCTGGGGAGACTCTACATACACTGAGACTTCAGTGACTTATCAAATCTAAACAGGCTCGCTGCCTCAACTTCAAGGATCAAGATGCCAACCACCAACAGAATCCTCCCCGAATCTCAGAAGTCAGATAAAGGTAAGCTTTATTTTCAGCATTTCACATAGCAGCTTTTACTCCAGCTACAACAGAGGAGCTTAGTTTGCCTTCTGTCAAATTAAACCCTTTAAAAACCTTGCAGCATGTTTAATTTGGTGCATCCAAAGACATCTTAATTCAAGAACTTCACTGCTATGACGTTTTTTTTTTTATTATTATCCTCTGAGACAGATTCTCAGTGAGTGGGTCACTGGAGTTTATGTCTGCTTAAAAAGCCAATTTATTGAGAGTCCCGCTACAACCTAATGGAAGATGTCCCAAAACAGGTTGTACTAGACCTAGATTTGATGTCAGGTTGTAATGAGGCTATACAAAGCTTTTATTTTTGTCATCTAGTGCTAAATGCAAACATGTGGCAGAATAACAGACAGATAACTTTCAACCCATTTTAGTTGTGGCACACATACTGCGTGATGGAAAATTGAGTTGAGTTAGAAAAATGTGAAAAATGACAGCAAGTTGATATACAGGCACTGGACATGTTTATGCTCACCTAGAGCTCTCTTTCTCTACTTCCTTAAGAGAAATCTTTTATTTATTTATTTTTTTAAAGTTCATGCTAATCTTTCATTTTTTTAAGGATAAGAAGATTAAATGGGTGAAAGATGAGGCAGTTTATTTTAGAGGTGGTGATAAATATAACTCATTACTTATGTGTGTCAGTGTTGACATCTTAATGCTGTAAGGTTTAAGTGTTCCCTCCTCTTGATCCACATCCTTGACAAAAAAAACGGAGACTACATGCTGACACGTGACACCGGAGTATTAGTCATGACCGTGGCATCAGGATTACAGGTTGTCAGTTAGGATTTCTACCTAAACATGGCTATAATACGAGTGTTTATGGTTTGAAATGAAAACAGATGAAACAATTTTTGTAAATCATTGGATGACTTTCTCAAAATCTACCTGTTGTTAGCAATGGATTTGTTTACCCAGATAATCTGATGTGTACAAACAGATAATGTCCCTCCTCTCACCTGATAATGTACTCTCAGCTTCACACCACATTTGGGTGTGAACAAATCCAACCCTTCAGCATGTGAGGTGTCTGAGTAATTCCAAATGCCTGAAATGAATCAGTCACAGGCTCCAGATAGCAGGCGGTTGCTGATATAATGATGAGGCAGATGGTTTTCCAAGTATACACCATTATTCTGCAGAAGCTCACTTCATCACCTGCTGAGACGCACCTGCCACCGACCCTTCAATTTAGTATTTAGTCAAGAACTTGTTCCTGATGCTGCTGATCTGGTGGAAATAAACTTTTTCTTTTTCTTGTTCTTTTCTTTTTCTTTATAGCAAAGAGAGTCAAAGTTGGAAAAACACCTGCAGGTAAGACAACCAACTTGTCACTTGAGAGGTCATTCTGACGTCACTTGTTTATTTGCTTTGTGCTATTAAGATGCTGTAAAAAAAGTTTATGCACTGGCTTTGTTTCTTAGAGAAGATCCCCGTCTACGAGCCAAATATCCCTGAACCCAAATGCAGAGCTGATCTCCTTAAATGTAAGGACGTCATCTTTTGTTTTGACTTGTTTTTGGTTTAATCCTTTAGTTTCTTTCAATCTTTTATCAAATATTTGCTTTTTCCTGTTTTTTCAGACTGGACTAACTTGTCCTTGGATGACAGAACTGCAAATAAGGTGTTGTGGATCACAGAGAATGGTGCCAAAGTGTCCCGTATGACTGATAATGTCACTTGTCCAGTCTTGGAAAGACCAGAAAGATATGAGTATGCTCCCCAGGTGCAGTATGAAGACAATATTCATTACTTTGGTTATAAATTGTGACATTACATACTTATTCTTTAATGACTCGTAGTGCAAAATGAGATAGAAGTGCCATGAATTATTTATTGTGAAATAATATGTGGGGTCAATGGTAAATGTATCTCTAAGTTAAATGAAAATGCTATGTTTCAAAAGGTTCTTTGCAAAGAAGGCATCTTGGGTTTCCGAGGCTACTGGGAAGTGAAGTTTATCGGATGGGTTGTGGTCTCAGTTGCGTATGAACGAGCAGGAAGGAGAAACGCTGATGGAGCCTGTGGCTTCGGAGAGAATGAGGAATCTTGGGGTCTAGGATGGAATGGCTCCAGCTATCATGTCTGGCACAAAGGCCAAAGTACCAAGATCAAAGACATTCCTGAGTGCTCCACAATTGGTGTTTATCTTGACCAGCCTGCCGGCTTACTTAACTACTACGCTGTGGAGGAGGTGAAGGAGGGAACGGAAGGCACAGGAGCAAAGGAGGTTAAGCTTCTTGTGCAGATTAAAAGCTCGTTTAAAGAAAAAATGATACCTGGTTTCTGGATGGGCAATCATTCTCACTGCTTGATCACTAAGAAAGAAGAATGAAGGACCGAATCAGCATTTAATAACAAGGTCTAAAGTTTTTTTTATATAATATAGTTTTTATGTACATTATTTTTTAAGGGGAAAGTAAATAGTTTTGTACATTTCAGTTAATTGGGGACAGGACCAGTAAAGGTTTATAATGCTAAATTTATTTGTCTATCATTATTATTTGCAAGGAATATATGCAAGTATTGAGTGTTTGTTGAATGTCGAATATGCAAAGGCTCAAATAAATAATAAAACAACATGATTTTTTGTTCATTTTCTTCAGGTTAAGGTGTTAAGGCTAGCTGAAATATTAATAGATAATGATGATAATCGAATGTCCAAAAAGAGTGCATACTTTTCTGAAACGGAAATTATGTACATTTACAAGTTTTTTTGTTTGTTTTTTTGTTTAATTAACAAGTTCTCCAAATGAAATGGTAATATAAATCATTTGTTCATACGATGATATTTAACTCATAATGGGATAGTACAGTACCATGCACAATATGAATATCACATATGACTATGAATATCACAGTGTTTCAACTCCAAAGCTCATTTCCATGTTGCTGTTATGTTTAAGCTACAAAGTTCTCAAAATTAGGAATGATGTGAGGTAGATAAGACATAAATATAACTTCACAGGTTTAGAAAATAGTCATGGTTTAGGCTAAAATACACCCTTTATTACAATGTCACTGTCATTCATGCCACTTTTATAATTCACTACCACTTGTTCCAATTACGCCTAGAGGTCAAATGTGCATTTAACATCATTACAGGCTCTGTCTGCCATTATGAACATACAGTATGCCACATAGGAATGTTTTAGGAAGGAGGACAATCTTGCATGACTCACTGTGGTGTAAAATGTTCTTTCCATGACGTGGAGTCCTCAAAACACAATTTATTGATTCTCAATCTTTGATATGATTTACTTTTTTTGTACACAGTTTCTTGGTATTTTGTAAAACCATCAAGTAAGAATTGTTTACCTGCTTTAGTAGACAATAAATTCATTTGTAGAGACCAAAAGTTGGTTGTTGAGTTTCATGAGTGTTTCTCATCCAAGAGACTCAGGCTCATCTTATTTCAACAAAGTACTTTCTATAATGCTGAAACATTCCCTTTTAACCAGTAAATAGTAACCTTATAGATTTTATGAGCATTCAGGGAAGGTCTCAAGTAAACCTTTCTTAAATGCTCTTTGAATGTTTTTTAAAACAAAGAGCAAACATTTAGCAAAAGCTAAGAAAACCTTCCATTTTGACCTTGACAGATCGTTCACTGTGTGTCTTAGCAAATGTTGCCAGAAACTTTTGAAAACATTTGTGGAATGTTCACTTCCTTTCTGAATACTTACTGTTTGGTTATGTTTTGGCACCCCCTTATTACCTTTAGTAATTAAGCTCTTCATCATGAGAGCCTCCCTTTATGGGGGCAGCTAGGGATTCATGCAGCAGATCTTTGCTCCAATTCTATCATGTGGCATATCTAAAAGGCTTTACCAAGCATTGTCATCCAAACCAAATAAAATTCAAACCCCAAGCAATTATGTGGGTATGTAAGAAAAACATGAGAACAGCACTATTAGCTGTATTGCTGCTGCTAATTTCTCCTAAAACAGCCTTTGAAATTAATCATGAATTTCCATGAAGATGAGGAGGGCCTGATAGTGAAGTTTTCCCTCTGTTTTATGATGTCCTATCTTGAGGTTCACTTCTTTCTGGATCCTTGTAGTGTTTCTAAGGTTGATTTGGGGGCTATCCATTGATTCTTCTGACTGACAATTAATGGAAATGTCAGTCATTAATGATGACTGATGAGGTCCTGATAGAGGACCTCTATTAAAACATCTGTAAAACTGTTCAGGTTCACTTTAATAACGTCTGCTTTTGCAGTTACTCATCAGACACAAAACCATTTTAATTTTCTGTGTATAAGGTGGATTTACACTGACACAGTAACACATATCTTGATTCTGACAGTTTTGTTATCATTTCCCATGCCCTGGCTTTCTTTTGAGACCAAGATTATACATAGCCTGCAGCCCTGGGTTAGGGTTAGGGCTTGCAATGAAGAGGTGAAACCTGCATGTCTATGGGTGGGGATTGATTAAAGTTAGCAATGATTGTAGCGTCCATAGATCATTTGCAACCATTTGGCTAAATATCTATCATTAGTTTAGATGTGGCCCTTTCCACACAGTTTGATGAACAGTGGTGGGTTAACAAGGACATCTGTTCTGTGTCGACAACGAATGATCTGTGTGAGTTGCTGCCTGTACTGTGTTGGCTGAGCTGATTACATTGAGCCAGACCAGTTTCATGAGCTTGCTTTCAGTCATGTTTAAAATCGTCTTCTTGCTCTTTTCAACACACTCATTAAGTTTCATCGAGGTCAAATATCTGCTTCCCTCACATCAATATGTCAAAGTCAAGTAAGTGCTACTGTTGACCCCCTGCTGAATCTTCCTCTGAATCCAAAACGTCTTCCAGACACTCCTAAAGCCACACTCATCTTTCAGGATTATATAAAAGTCAAGCAGACAAACACTTTACAAACACTCTATTTGGATTAATCAAAGAATGTCGCTCAAGATGGGTTATTAGCCTACGGCGTCAAGATGCAGAGTACACTCAGTTCTACAATCATCCTTTCTGAGACCAGCCAGCCAGGTGTGAATGTTGTACCATGTTATTTAAAACAATAGCATTAAATATTTTAGATAAAATAATGACATTGTGTTTCAACAAAACATATCAGCATTTTGAATGATGGTAATGCCTTACCTCAACTCTGGTAAACTAAAAGAAGAATAGCCAGAGAAGTGCAGCAAAAATCCGAATTTTTAAGAAAACGACCCCATTAAACACATTTTATGCCACCCAGTATCTTTTCATTATTACTTAAGTTGTAATAAAATTAGGTTTTCATTTAAACACTAAGAAAATGTAAGATATTGTGATTTTGACTGATTTGTCTCCCTATACTTGATATCTTATGATATGATCAACTATTACAGTTTCTGCTTTTTGCTTTTTTAGGAAAGAAAATTAAATCTAAAAAGACAGAAATGGCTGAAATTTGCATATGTCTAAGCTAGTTTCTTTTGCTTTAAGAAAGAGGTAATGTTTATTTGCCAGATTTTCCAGAACCCACAAGGGTTCATGTTTTCCAGGGTTTACACTCAGTATAAAAATGTGATTGCTTTCTTCCCTTCTAGACTGGATAAATTTGTCTTTAGATGAAAGGAGTGCAAATAGGATGTTGTGGATTTCTGATGGTGGGTCTAAGGTTTGTCGTAAAACTCAAGAGATTTGTCCTGTCTTGGATCGGCCAGAGAGATATGAGTGCTCTCCACAAGTAAGTCTTCAATAAATATAAATTTAGTGTGATCTACTTGTAAAGAGATTCTTTTTTTTTACACATATTTATTTCTTTTTATTTCTCAAAGGTGTTATGCAGAGAGAGCATTTGGAGCAGCAGGGCATATTGGGAGGTGGTGTACTCAGGCTGGGTGGTGATCGGAGCCACCTAAGAAGATGCAGGGAGGCGGGCAGACTCTGGGTCATGCGGTCCTGGAGAAAATGAGTCATGGGGTTTGTGCCGGTCAGGAATGCGCTACCAAATCTGGTTAAATGGTTTACACAAAGACATAGATGATGTCCCATTTAGTTCTACAATTGGAGTTTACATTGATAAACCTGCAGGAATTATACATTTTTATGTTGTAACTGCTGAAGGGGCAGAGAGGGAGGTCAAACTATTGCATCAAGGCACAACTATTCTTGTAAAAAAGATTCTTCCAGGTTTCTGGTTGGGAATTAAATCAACATGCACCTTAATAAAGAAAACAGATTGAATTGAGATCAAAATGATCAGATTGATGCTGATGACACTTGATAAATGTGGACAATATTTTATTTATATTCATAATCTCATAATATCACATATTATTACATAATGATATATCTATTTATTTTTGCTTAAAAATAAGTTTCCATTTCTCTTAATCCAATCTTTAACACTAGTATAGCAAGATTACTTATTAATCATCAGGGAGACCTTTTTGCTTGTTTTTTGTTTGTTTTCTATGCATCTTCTGTCTAAAACTGTTATTGGATACTAATTCTATAGCTTTTACTAAATGTGCACAGTCTAAATATGATATTCATTATATATTTATTACTATCACTGAGTGTAATTTAATAATTTAAAATGGAACTTTTGCTCGATTTCATTTCATTTAATTTTATATGAAATGGACAGTATATTTTCTGTCTGTTCTTTTCAAATGAGTGAAGCCTAGACAACTTTTCTCTTATAGTGTAAATTCCTCACAGCCATTAATTTTTTAGTGAAGAAGTAAAGTGGAAATTTTTCCTCTAAGTTTAAGGGTCACTCTTTGACATGTGATAGTCTCTGTCTTGAAGATCAGTTTCATTTTCTGACAGGTGGGTCTCAACTCCTGCTGCTTTCATGCCTGCTGTAAAGCATGAGCTTTAAGGAGACTAAAAGTAGAGCAGGACAGCCAACATGAAGCATTCACACTCCTGCTGGCACAGCACATCATGCAGCATTTAACAAGTGCCAAGTGGTGCCCCAATAAGTGACCCCACACAAGTCACGCTAGTATTTCTAACACTTTAACTGCTGTCATTTCTCCTACAATAGACAATTAAAAACATGTGATGTACAGTACAGTCAGTCAAAGCAAACACTGTTCTATAAATGGTCTGTGTTAAATCAGTATTTTTTGCAAATCAATGTTTTTAGTAATGATGCTATGTTTTTTTTTTGTTTGTTTGTTGTTTTTTTTATGTTGGTAATAATTAAAAAACAATATCAATACATGTGCTTATATGTGCCATTTTTACAACAGCATGTACTTATTACGTTGGAGTCAGTTGCTATCAGAAAAAGCATAGAGTGCACAGACCAATAATTAAAAATTATAGGACATGTTCAGTTTTTGTTTTACCAGAAAATCAAATACAAATCT
>JBAMHW010000024.1:14847847-14865683 GCA_037177495.1 Rhadinocentrus ornatus | reverse complement strand
TCCCCTTTCGCTCTTTTCGTCCCCCGCCGCCCTCGCCCCCCTTTTTTTCTTCCCCCCTTACCTCCCCCCCTCCCCCCCCCTCCCCTCCCCCTCCCCTCCCCTCCTTTTCCCTCATGAAAAGGCATAAGAATGTTAAAGACATGCAAATGTTTTGTTAAGTATTATTTTCCACACAAATGTATTCAGCATGCTCTTTGTCCAACTTCATATGATGCTTCAGAGTCCTTCGGCCTCACAAAGCCCACTCTGTGCTGTACACAGACCCACCGTTTGTCCTCCCCTTCATCCCTCTTTAGCATTTTAAGTCTTCTTCTCTTCGAGCAAGAGACCCCCACTGATTTAGAAGGAGATTTTCCAAATATTTTATAACACCCACGTAACCCCCAGTGGCTACAAAGCTGTTAGCCTCCACTCACATCTCTGACAAAGAGCTGACTGTTTCATCTCATTTACTCTGAGTCTCACTGGTTGGGGATTGTGGTCAGTGCTGGCATAGACTGTGGATGCCAAACCTTAACATACCTCGTGGTCACCCACGAGTGCTTGTTGGGGCTCAGTGTGAGATGGCTCTTGTGATGTTTTTATCTTTGAGTTTATTTGTGTTGCCGTTTCAAAGAGGTCATCAATGAGTCTAAATTTAGACTGACTTTTACAGAGAACATTTGTCAAAGAAGTTGCAGCAGGTGCACCCCAGGATCAGTAAGCTACAAAAGATAAGGTAAAGATTTTAATGATTGCTTTAGTTGTCAAGTGATTTAGAAACTGAATTAATTGTTGCAATATACTTAAATCAATTAGGGGTATCTATCTTTCTCTTATAAGACTGTTCTGTACATACAGTATAGAGACACAGTTCAGAGATGATACAGTTCTAGGATAATTCACTTTTAAAGAAACTGGCCTAAGTCAGCTCAGGTCAATAATTGATACAGTTCTGTTCAGGGTGTACCTGCCTCTCGCCTGCTAATTGCTGGGATAGGTTCCAGCCTCCCCGCAAACTTAAATTGGACTAAGTGGCACAGGAAATGGATGGATGGATATTTGATTTAGATTACATATAAACACATAAAAGAAACAGTTTTAAAAATGTGGAATTATTTTTTTTTTAACCTTTTAATAGGCAAGAAATCATAAGGATTGTAGTAACTTCATTGCACAGGAAAAAAATAATTTAATAATTCTAGTTACTTTTGATTTGGGTTTTTTTTTTGTTGTTGTTTTTTTTACTTGTATATAAAAGTCTGACTCAGAATTGTCAGTGAAGTAGTCTTTTTGAGATCCTAGAACATGGCTCTTATTTATGTTTCATATCACCAAATCCTCGTCTCAAAGAATTGCGATATTCAGAAATACAGACTTTTGGATACCGTGTAATGCTGTACATGTTATGTTGTTTTAGTAATTCGGTTGAGGTACACTGGGTAAATAACTTTTAGCTTTCAGAACACTGACGATGAACCCTCCTTTTCACATAATGGAAATGGCTTTGATTGGCTGGTTTTAGCTGGTGTACTCATATCTAAAATCGTCTTTGGCTCAAAACGCCATAAGATGTGGTTAAAGAAGTTAGTAGTGTCAGTGTGTTTATTTTGTGCATTGTTGTTCTTTATGGGTTTCTGTATCAGTATTTAGGGATTTGTAATTTCTCATCAGTTGACTGTTCACTAGGGATGAGTCTAGAAAAGTTTCGGGGGGGGGGGGGGGGTGCAGGGAGGGGAACAGACTAACAAAAGTGTGGCACAAATGACCACTAAAATATTTGATATTAATAAGAATAAAAATAATAATAATAATAATAATAGTAATAATACTTATCTGGATTTTAAAAAATAAACTGTTGATCACAACTAAACTGATCAGCTTGTAAAACCACATGGCCAATTTTCCTTCATCAGCTATAGTTTACGTAGTAGTATGCTACATAAAATGCCTTTCACTATTGTTAGACTGAGGTTTTCAATCACTTTATTGATAAATCTTGAATCTTTTTGGATTCAGTTTTGCAAAGACAGTAGAAGAATGCAATTTATGAAAAAGATCATGCATTTATTTTACATGACTTATTAAAAAAAATAGAAAGGTATAGGAATGCCAGCAGGTCCACATGTAATGGTTATGCCCCCAAATTATTTCTGTTGATTCATGATTAAAAATGGTTATCAAAAACAACAACAACAACAACAAAAAAAAAGCAAACAAAAGAAAAAATGCGGATGAATCCTTAAGAGGTGACCAGAGAAAACAGGAAATCCCTGACACAGGGAGCACCACACCTCTACACAGTTGTCAGGGCGCTTTCCTTTCCCACCACTATGCTCTTCATTTTTGGTTTTCTGTTCTCAGCACTCCACAGTGCAGTTCTGCAGTTTGGCACACATTTCAGACCTTGCCTCTCATACCAGCCTGTCCTCTGCTGCCATATTGGTTTTCACACAGTCCTGGTCCCTCCCTGCTACCACAGCGACACAGCTGTCACCTGTCAGTTTCATGGTGGGGATGCGCACTGGGCCTGTTATGACTCAAAATAGAATTGCGGGAGAGTTTTGCTGGAAGTGGGAGAGCACAACATCGAGTGTCTAAAAGAATGAACAGTTGACCAGGGAAAAGATTTCAGCTATATAGGAATGTGGCATTTGCTGCTTTGGTGTCTTGCTCATGGGAGTGACTGACTCTACGAAGGCTCTGGTTCAGAGTTTATTGGTAAGGTCTTGTGTCTTTCTCACATTATTTCGCTTCAGTTTGTGTGCAGGGCAGTATGGAACTGTTTAGTGGTTGTGTAATTTTTTCCTAATTTCAAACTGTGAAAACTGAATTTGATACAAATTTTTTTCACATTGAAGTATTTTTGTCTCTTTTTTTTTTTTTTTTTTTGTGACATGAATGAATTTGTATGTTTGCCATTAGAATGGATGACCAGGACAGAGTAAGCCAAGCATCCAGTGTGGCCACAATCTCTTTTTTTCCTGTCATGCAGGTTTGTTTTTTCTTTTTTTTCCTAATTGCATTGCTCTTCATCATTGAGCATTGATGACTTAATGTGATGCTAATGGATAAAAATATATGCATAAAAATCATTCCCTCCTCTGTTAGCAGGAAAGCGATGGAAAGGTGCAAACATTTGGGAAAAGATGTCATGCTGCCAAAAGAGATCCCAACTGTCCCGTCATCATTAGAGGATGGCTCAACAAAAAAGTAATTTAGCTTAATTCTATGTTTAAAACATATTTTAATAGTTTTAATGTACCCAAGTGTGTGAGATTGTTTGGCAAAACCTTCTTTCATCAGGATAGCTCTGGTTTAAAGCTTTGGAAAAGAAGATGGTTTGTCCTCTCTAACTACTGTCTGTATTACTATAAAGGTAGGATATGTTTTCAAACATCAATACCTCACATACTTTCATATGCTCAGAATGATTTCTATTTATTTCTTCTCTGTTTTTATTTAGACAGTAGAGAAGAGTCAGTGTTGGGCAGCATACCACTTCCAAGCTACAAAATCCTGTTCTGCACACCACGAGAATGCAAGAACAGAAAGTTCACCTTCAAGGTATCATCATCTTGTTTCTAATGATCTCAATCATATGTGATTGTCTAATGTTTAAGATAGAATGCAAGTATATTTGGACTCTATTAAAGTTTTGTAACTGTGAATAGCAAAGCAAGGAAAAGCTTGTGATTTTCAAAAAGCATTTGGTTAAAAATGGCACATTTCTTTAATATTTTAAGAAAGATTACTTTTAATTTACTTATCTTACTGTTTTGAATAGTCTTAAAGAAAATGGAGCTCAGTAAAGTTGTTTGGAAAATATTAGTCCGTCTAAATATAAATTTTTTTAACAGCAAAAAGTCTCTCAGTTGTAATTTGGGTGGATTTTGGTCAATTTTTTCCCCCAAAGGACGTTTTAGTTCTGAATGATGCATTGTTTTGTTGAGGTCTGCTAACATTTTTCTATTCAAACAACTAGGTTAGAAGTTTTTATCATGATTGTTTACTTTATTGTTGTTGGGTTTTTTTTTTCATATAGATCCATTATTTTGTACCTTAATAAAATTCAATAACCCATTATTGGATTATAAAAAAACAAAACAATCCAGCCATATACTCCAGTTTGAGGGAAGGTCTAGGCACAAGAAATCTTCACACTTATTTCTCCAAAATGATCTTTAATCATCCAATCTAAGAAGCTCTTTTTAATTTTACCTTCATCTTCACCTCCAAGGGCTTATTTACAAAAGCATCAATCTTTGCTTTCTGACGGACTTGTATTTCTAAAAATGACAGTAAACAAGCCCAAGCCATGAAAATGAATTCAAATCTGAGAGCAACATTTATTTTGATAACTAATTTCTTTGAGTGCATCAGACCTCTGTGTGATGGTTATTTCCATCTTTTTTACTGTAAAACTGAGAAGTATCGGAATTGTAAAGGAACTGAGTTTTTCTGAATATCTGTCAAAATAGGTGGTGCATCAAGGAATGCGCTCCTATTTCTTTAGTGCTGATACTCAGGAAGACATGTTGGGATGGGTTCGAGCCCTCAGCCAGTCTGCTGCAATGGAACCAGACAACATCATGAACAGGTATAACTTTCAAATAGATGCTGAATTTCACAAGTAGCTCACAACTATACTAAGCATGCCATTTTGTTTTGTTTTATCTGTGATTCAGGCGCTACTCAAGTTATCAGGATTTTACACAGATAGGTGGCAGCAGTGAATCAATGGACTTCCCTAAATCCCCTTCAGAAGAGGAAAGTCTCTCCCATAAACATAAGCATGTCAGCAGGACCCTGAGTGAACCGAGTCATTTCAGCAGTGGGAGGATGGGAAGATCACACTCTGAACAGAGAGGCAGGCGAAGTGCACATCACAGAAACAGAAGGTTGTTTAATTATCGTTGCATCTGTATGAGACATCCCACTGCTGCACTGTGTAGTAAAATATTCTGTTAATTTGTGGTGTTTTTAACAGCCCCTCAAACAGAACACCAAGCCCTCCTGATTTAAGCAGAAGAAGATCTACTGGTCCATACAAAGAGGATGACTCTCTTCATGTTGAAAACACACCACCACAAGCAGAAATAGCAGGGGCAGGTTCTGTTAGAGGACAGCTGGGATCAAGACCTCATACACCAGTGGGAAGGGTTGACTTACGGCCCCATGATGATTCAGTCATGATGCCACAGACCTTATACTACACACCTGCCTCACCAAAGCTGGAGTTCAAATCTGCTCCTACAACTCCGGTCAAAGAAAGGTGGCAAAGCCTAAGCAAGGTAAGGACTTGCTTCTGGTTTTAAAAAGCACAATAGCCTCAATTTCTGACAAAGCATTACTGGACAAATAGAATGTGTGTTTAGGTCTATTTCCTGTGAGACATGAAACAAATAAACCAAGTCAAATTTGTACACTTCAAAAGATGTAAAAGATTATTGTGTCATATTTTCCTTGTACAGGAGCCAATTTAAAGTTAACTATTACTACTAAAATAAGCTACTAAACAGTTTGGAAATGCTTTGTATATCTATGGGGGGGTCTCAAAAGTTTCATAATAACATCCAGTCTCGATAAGCGGTTGAGACTTGAGGTTTATAACAAAGTTAAAACTTGAACATGTGGCATTGGAAAGAAAAAATTGTCAAGGAAAGATCTCTCCAAAGAAACTATTGTTGAAATATATAGCTTTGTCCAGCACATGCAGTAACCCGGGCAACTGCGTCATACTGTTTATCAATAGTGTCCTGATACATAGTATTGCAAGTGTTCGGATTATATTACATATGTGAGCTGAGTGCTTCTTTAAAATGTTAAATTCATGGTTGTTTTTGTTCGTTTTTTTCCTTGACAGCCTGCTCCCATATACGGCTCCGTCCATCATACATCAAGTGGACGAAAACCTTTGGGGAAGGTAACTACATGGAAACACATGGACACTTTAACATTTTACAGGAGGCTAAAGTATTCAAATGACTCTCCACCAGATACTGCGTGAAGTGGAAACATCTAACTGTTACTGATGATTCCATTATATACTTATTATATATTTAAAAGTAGTCTTATCTAACAGCTGTGTTGGTCCATGGTTATTTAGAGAAAAATAAAACTTGAAGATGATTTGACACATGCTGCAGTAGCACACCATCTTTAGTATGATGTCTTTGTGTTCTCTTCTCACATGCATGTTGTCTCTTTCTTCAGAGTCACTCTACAGGGGCAGATTTACTGCCCCCTTTACCTCCCTCATCGAGAGCTACACATGCTCTCCAACTCCCACAACACCACAACCACCATCACCACAGCCATTTATCTGTTTGTGTGCTACCGCCAGCTATGGTACAGCCCTGCCCACTGAATGACGCTGTGTTCTGATAGCATTTGTGTGTAGTACAGCTATGTCAATGGTGTTGTTGTGTTTTATGTCTGTTTAATGTTGCTCCACACTAACAGAATTAGCAAATATTTATGTTTTCATTTTCTATTAAACTGTTGTGCTTTGTTATATTTAAGTCATTTGCTTTGTGTCCATGCCAGCTTTCTCTAATGTTTGCTATTATCATTGTGTTTGATACAGTGTGAAATAAAATCATCTGTATTGTGTTTTGTCTTTGATAAGCGTTGCCATGGTTATGCATTATGTGACTAACAAAGTTGCTATTTGCTAACCTACTGGTTTACATCATATTCTTGACTAGACTCATACAATATGGCATTAGCATGCAGAAGCTTGTGCAGCTCCATCTTTTCATTAACATTAAAACCTTAACCCACACATAAAACTTCTTAAAAATAAATAAATAATAATAATTGAATCATTTTAAAGGGCTTATTGAGCTCTTGAAACCTGCAGGAATCACTTTTTATTTAATTTAATTTTTTTTTTAAAAAGGCACAGTTATAGAAAAACAAAACAAAAACTGACTTTGATGCCTTTCAGGCTTCTAAACCTGACCCAAGGGAACTGCCTCCAATCCGACCTCTTGAAAGTGATGCAGATGTAAGTTTTCTTTGTTCAATACAGCATTTCTAGGTTAATAGAATTTTTCTTTCTGAATGAACATGAGTTTGATTTCCCCCCTAGGCTGTGCTGACGAGGTTGTGTGGGTGTGACAAGCTGCTACAGTCTCTGTCTGTAGAATTGGCTCAACTTCAAATGGATAAGGTAAGCAATTACAAGTTTAAAAAAAATAAATAAATAAAAATAAAAATAAGGTTCCTAAAATACCCTGTTAGTTCATACTGGCTTCCAAAATTTAAACAATACAAACAAATACAGAATTTATTTTATGTTTTGCTCACATTTTCAAACAACAGATTTATTGTAAATGAGAAAAAAAAAAGAAAACACTGGAAAGTTGTTGTCTTATAGTACTTTAATTTATCATTTTAAGAAATGCATGCCATCATCTTGTAAATAAAAATGATATAAATAGAAGTAATAATGAAAAAATGACAGAACTTTTGTTGCTGATGTAGGACAGTGTCCAGTGTGCATTAGAAGTGTCCAGGCTACAAGTGGAGGAGTGGAAGAGTCAGGGACCTCGAGCTCATGAAGAAGCACTGACCCAGAAGGCTTTGCTACAAGAGGATTTGGTTACAATCCGGGCCAGAATGTGTGATGTATCATTGGTATGTAACAAGCCCAGAGCCAAACTGCTCAAATGAGAGGCACTAGTTCATTATAATGTTATGTATCACTGAAGCAAAAAGAAAGACTTTTTTTCTCTAGTTGGGTTATTCATTTTTTATTATTATTTTCTTTTCATTTACTTATTATGACTACAATTATTCACAAATCTTTTTATACATATGTTTAGGAAATGGAGCAGGTTTGGAGCCAGTATGAGAGAATGGAGAGTGAACTGTCTGTTATTCGTTCACACCTCCAGCACATCTGCAACTTTGGAATTCCGCAGGTATTATTAGATTATATACTGGGTGTAAACTATTATAAAGAAAGCTTTGTTAACACATGCCCTACATCTGGTGCACAAAGTTAAAATTCTACCAAACCTCTTGTTTGTGCCAATTAAAACCTCACAAGTATATTTCTGTCTGATTAGGAGCAGTCACAGGCTCAGAGAGAGCTGTGGATGATGGAGGACATTCTTGATGGATTGAAAGTCAACAGAGATCATTTCTGTTTCCTGCTCGGACTGCAGAGACACCACTGTAAGCATCAGCCGCTATTTAAAGTCTTACAATACTACATATATTCTTTAACTGTGTGAGATATCCTACATTGGTTTATCAGCAGGACTTGAAAGCAGCGATAAAGTGGATGGTTGTATATATATATATTATTTTCCTCTTTCCGGTGGGACTTGCCCAGAACACCTCACCAGGGAGGCATCCTGACCAGATGCTTGAGCCACCTCATCTGGCTCCTCTTGATGTGGAGAAGCAGTGACTCTACTCTGAGCCCCTCCCGGATCACCAAGCTTCTCACCCTATCTCTAAGGGAGAGCCCAGCCACCCTGCAGAGAAAATTCATTTTGGCCGTTTGTATTCGCGATCTTGTTCTTTCGGTCATTACTTACAGCTTGTGACCATAAGTGTGGGTAGGAACGTAGATCAACCGGTAAATCGAGAGCTTTGCCTTTTGGCTCAGCTCCTTCTTCACCACGATAGACCAATGCAGAGTCCGCATCACTGCAGATGCCGCACAGATCCGCCTGTCGATTTTCCACTCCATCCTTCCCTCACTCATGAACAAGACCCCAAGATACCTGAACTCCTCCACTTGGGGCAGGACCTCATTCCCAACCCAGAGAAAGCACTCCATCCTTTTCTGGCTGAGGACCATGGTCTCGGATTTGGAGGTGCTGATTCTCATCCCAGCAGCTTCACACGCAGCTGCAAATTGCTCCAGTGAGAGCTAAAGATTGCGGCCCGATGATGCCAACAGAACCACATCTTCTGCAAAGAGCAGATACCCAATCCTGAGGCCACCTAACCGGATCCCCTCAACATGTCGGCTGCGCCTAGAAATTCTGTCCATAAAAGTTATGAACAGAATCAATGACAAAGGGCAGCCTTTGCAGAGTCCAACCCTCGCCAGAAACGATTCTGATTCTGAAATGTGGATTAATTTCTCCGGCACTCCATACTCCCAAAGTACCCCCCACAGGAGTCCCCGGGAGACACGGTCGAACGCCTTCTCCAAGTCCACATAGCACACTGGTTGAGCAAACTCCCATGCCTCCTCCAAGACCCTGAACAGGGTGTAGAGCTTCTCCACTGTTATTTAATTATTATTATAATTATTTAATTTTTAAATTAAATTTTCATTTTAACACACAAGATCAAGCAGCTAGATCCACTGACAGAATGAAAACATCTACACTGGTCCAAAACACAAAAGGCCGGGGTTGTCCATCAGAGGCTCAACATTTTAAAATTAGTATATATTCTTTTTTCTATTCACTGAACAGATACAGCTAAGTTTAAATTCATTAGTATGCTGATATCCTACATTTCCATAAGGTTCCTATGTGATGTCACTTCCCATGTCTCGTTAGCTACGTGACCACAAATGTTTCTAAGGAAGAAGAAGAGAAAGGTGGGAGGTGCTAATGTTACCATTTGGCTCATGGGTTCTGGTATATTTAGGAAAGAACAGGAAAGGACGCCAAAAGCTAATTAGAAGTAACTTATTAAAGCAAAAATGTCATGTGAAAGCAAACAAGTTGGAGGGTGTGGATGGTCAGTAAAATCAGTGGCTTAAAAAAAAGAAAAACAAAAAAGGATTAGTGAGCATGGTGACAGCAAGTGTTGTTGCCAGCCAAACCTAAACCAAACCAAATAGAAAGTCCTGATGGAGGAAAGCAGATCACCAGTTGCCTGGAATACTGCAGCCTATTTGCTAATAACAAAAGTCAATCAAGGAAAAAGATCTATACATGTTTGGGGAAAAAAACAAAAACTTTAACTGCAGCTGGCCCCCTGTATTCTCCCAACAAATTAGGAAAACAGGCAGAAGAACAGCCAATGAAGTGTAGCAATAAATGTCAAGAAGAGGAGATGAAGCCCTAGAGTGAAGGGGCAAGTGACAACACATTGGTGACCACGTTGTCTAAACCTTTAATGTATCAAGTAACAGCACATTGTAAAAAGAAAGACCATCTCATCAATCTCTCATTGGGGTACCTAAAGGACTTCAAAGTTGTCAAACAGTTATTATCAGTAAACAACCAGAGGCCTCCTGCCCTGACATAGACTTTAAAGTGCCGCATAGCTAAAGTAAGTGGTTAAGCAAGTCCCAGGGCTTCAAATGACCCTTCAAGCAATTAATAACTTGTCCTGCAAAACTATGAATTTATTCTAATTTTTTTCTTCCTCCCAGTCATGATTTCATACTGATCAGGTTCAAGGTTAGAACTAATGTACATGGTTAGTTCTACATGTAGCAAAATATGTGATGAGGCAGTTACAAAAATTTGCATGATTCAATTCAAAAGTGGACAGACATGCAAAGTGGGTTAAAGTTACACCTTGTTGTAGAAGAGTCATTAAATTTAACTAAGTCCCAAATATTTTTTAGCACACGAATAAATGAATGATAAAAGAGACCAAACACGAAAAATTATCTTTGCCAGACAGCAAGTCCTCAACTGCTGTCACATCATGCAGATTGTTGCTTTAAAATCTTCAGCATAATAATGTTTCAACTAATGAATCAAGTTTTCAGATCCCTCTTAATTACATACTTGAAACAAAAATGCATTGAGACAAAATAATTAAAAAATGTCACGTTTGCTGTTTTTCCTTCAGTGTTTCAGTCCCCAGCTCCCCATCCTGGATCCCCTGGTTCTCCCACAGAGAGGCTGCAAATGGTAAAACTTCTCTTCATTCCTCCATTGTTAGGGGCCACTAATGTTCACTCTGCTGGCTAACCAACATAGAATAATTTTCCATTCAAAGTGATACTATTAGGTTTTCTGGCAACTGACTGTTTAATTATTTGAGCCCAAAAGGGATTTCTTACAAGTAAAAAAGGCACAATACCAATAATTACAACACTGAAAAATCACGAAATAGAAAAGTGGGGCTTTTTTAGGGAAACAATCCTTTTCATTAGTCTGAAAAAGATGCAATGGCTGTTCTATCATTGCGTCACTTTTTTTGTATCATCTCTGCAGGATATGGAACAAGAGCCACCAGCTCGCCCTCCGTTACCCCTGGAGCTACAGGAGAACCACCAGGGCTGGGACCAGGGCCATAGTTGGACAGAGTCACAATATGAGGTAGGAAATATTTACATGAACTGCTGTTAGGTTAAACACTGTTTTAACTCTGTGTATGTTTCAGGGAATCTACAACCACACTTTTGAACCTGTGCACAGAAGAGGAAACAGCCAGCCCGACCTCCTTAATGTGAAAGCACAAAGACAAGCATCCGGTTGGCACAATTATACTCAGCACTAATAGAAAACACAAAGAAAAAAGTTCTTCATTGTATTGCAAATTAATATTTACTGTCAAATATATTATTAACATCAAGAGTGATTTTTTTAAAGCAAAAGGCTAAAATGTGTTCCTTTGTGTCTTTGTTTTGTCTTCCACTCTCATATTTCCAATTATTCTCTCTTCCAATCATTTTCTCTTTTCACCCACTCTCTCTCACTGCCTTTATCTACTTCTCTTCTCTATTTTCACCTCATCTTCAGAATCCCAATCTGGTTCAAAGTCAATTCCACCAGACACAGCCAACCAACCAACCAAGGTTTGATTCGTCATAATTTCCATATGCTGGTTTGCAGTGTGAGCCAATGCTCTAAATATAGGAGCAGTCAAAGATAATTTTCCCTTATTGCAATCGCAGCCAAATTCCAATTCTTTGATTCCCTCATCTTCCTTGCAATTAGGGCATGTTGCAATCCCTGCTCTGGATAAGAGGGGGAGGCAGAGGCTCATCTCAGAGCAGTAGCTCAATTTTTCACTTCAATCACCCAACCCAACACATTCACGTAGTATACACATACAAGCAAGCATACAGTCAAGCAGCCGTATACTTCGGCACAATCAGATGCAAACACAAACAAAATAAGCTTCTGTTTAATTTCTGTCACATTCCAGCTTCATACGGAACATCTACACTTTTCTGACATACAGTGCTAAAATGACTCGTTATAACCAGCTTATATCTTCTCTAGAGGATGAAAATGAGTGAAGAGGAACAGATTGAGAGGATGAAAAGGAATCAGGAGAGGATGACTAATAAGAAGAAGCCTCCAATACCTGCTCAGTGTGCCCAGAGTCAAAGCTCAGAAACAAGAGAGGAGGTTTGCACAACCATTAATAAGCATAACTGAGTCACCACAGTATATGCAGTATTATTTAATACACATATATTCATCCATCCGTCAATTTCTCAGGCCCCTTTTCCTTTACGGGTCACACGAGTAGTTACAGCTGTACTGCCATCCTCACTCGTGGCCAGAAGAGTTTCTGTTGAGGACCCCCCAGCTGAGCTTGACACGCCACTGCCTGAGCAGATCCCACCTGAGATGCAGCTGAGACTGGCTGAGCAGAGCAAGACACTGCTGAACAAACCGCCAAGGCGGTTGCTGTTGGAGAGCACAGACCCAAACCAATCATCTGCTGAGATGCGCCAGGAGAAGCCTGTTAAAAGGACAAGCAGACAGCAGTATCAAGGAGGATCCAGGGCCTCCAAGATAGAGGCACATTTAGAAGTGAGCAGAGCTGAGGGAACAGACGCGTCATGCATACAAAACCTTACAGGTTCAGGAAGTGGAACGGACAGCTTGGATGCCAGGGTAAGACTGAACAAAATAACCCTAAATATTATAAGATTAATAATGGTTAATTAAAAAACAAACAAACAAAAAACACATTCTGTATCATATATGCTCTACTGTTTACTGCAACAATAGTTTCATCTGACTTTACCCTTGTCTTTAATAGATATTGGATTTACCCGTTTCTTTTCTTTGGATGTATATTTGTTAAAAATGTCATATTTTTTTTGTAAAATAAATGTCAATAAAATACTGAAATGTTTTGATGATGATAGTTGATATAATTTGAACAGGCAGAGGAACAGCCTTCCGCCCCTCTGACACCTGGCATAGATAATGACTCAAATCTAAGCCCTGAGCAACGAGATGCCAAACTCCGACGAGTGGAACGAATCCGAGAAAGAGTCATGCGGAGGTAGGATTATTTTGTGTAATTATGTAATTGGTGGTATACGTGCTTTACATTGATATTGTATACAAATTGGCTATTGTCTATTTATCAGCGCAGCCAGAGAGAATGTTACTGCAGCCAATCAACACCCAGTCAGGGGACAAGGGAAGGAGGTTCACCTGGTGCCCCCTGATACTGCTAGAAAACATAGAATAAAAGCAGGTACTGACATAACATTTACAAACACAAAATTAATAAGTTAAGAGTTATGTAATCAACTAATTCTGCCCTATTTCCCATTATCAGGCCTTGAAGGCTATGAAAGCTGTGGGGATAACGTATGTAGTTCTAAAGGACTTCAGCTTTCAAGTCCAACATTTCAGGATGAAGAAGAAGAACATCATAATGTTGATGAATTAAAAAGTCGGGCCAAGTCTGAGAACAGAACACAGCGCTGTGGAAGAGCAGGGGATGCCAAGACTAAAATCAAGCTCCCAGCTTCACCAAGTCATGTCTCATACATGACTGTCTATAAGAGAGAGGGAGAGGAAGGATTCATAGGTTGTAATAATGACGAGCAGAAGAAGTTTGAAGAACACACTGATGATGATGAAAATAATTTCAAGTCCTCTGATCTGAGAGCTAAATGGTTTCTCTCTACCAACCAGTGGCAAGAGTTCATACCTTTGCAGATTCCTGCATTCGAAACACTTTCCAATGAGGAGAGCGCAGATGTCGACAACCAGCCATCTCACTCTGATGGCAATACTGATTCCAATGAAATGTCTTCAACGGTGAGTGAGAGTTTGGAGAAAATGAAAGAAAACCATTCACTGTTCTATAAGATAGCATGTGACATCAGTATTTCAGATTCAGACATAACAAAGAATGATACTCAAACATCATCTAAACCTGAAGAGGAAGAAGTGTTGTTAATCACAGAATCATTGCCAATCAGTAATGAAGCGGCACCATCTGACCAAGACAGCAAGACTTCAGGTCAGAATTTGCCATCAGAGGAAAATGGTTTGACAGCTAATAAAAACATCCAACACTCAACAATTAAAAATAAGAACAATGTAGCATTTAAGATTTCAACTAATCCAGCATGTGTTCGTGAAAAAACAACTCCACAACAATCTGACGACAACTCAGGGCAAGAAAGCCAGCTCCCTGGACCTTGTGTCCAGGACAATGGCTCTGATCAAGGTCTGGATGACTGCGCAAAGACAAAAGCAAAGCACAGTGGGATGAAGGAGTCAGAAGACAAGAAAGAGGACCAAAAAGGATCTGAAGAATTGAAGAAATGTACAAGTTTAAGTAAAGAGAATGATGAGAACAAGCAAGAACGAGACTCCGGACACTCAATCAGTCTGTCCAGCTCTGAGGGTGGAGGTGTGATTCGGAGCGCATCTTTTGGAAAGCCAAGAGTAACAGTATTAAGGACGAGTCTGTAGAGGTAGCAACCATTGGTAGCTCAATGAGCTTAATCAAATGCACGTTGAAAAGCCAATAACATGGTTAAATGATTACTAGAAAGTGCTGTCTGAAGACTAGAAATCGTATTATGGGAACATACAGCATCACAATAAAACATAATTATTAGCAAACTTGAAATTTTCCATTTCTCAGAATATATGGATGGACACTGATGGAAAGTCTTAATATCTCACAAGAAAAAAAAAAGTTTCTTGAAGTTGATAGTATACACCAATACTGTATGTACAGGCACTGTTGAATATTTGCCCAGTGTTTAAGGTTAACACTTCCATTCCTTTTAACAAATACATCTAATATTACACAGGAAGTACAAATTTTAGCTGCTTTTGTTTGACAACATAAGCCTGTTATCACCACTGTAACAAATGTGTTTTGTATGTCAGACATCCTGATTAATAAACTGTGTGCTACATCATGATCAGGAATGTTCTACAGTAAATGTGCAAAAATCACATTTATGTTCCATCAATCCCCACACCCCCAATAAGGGTCCCCCCTGAGCGCTCAGTTGCTGCTCTGAAAAGACTTGATGCAGAATCACATGGAGCTGCTGAAAATGCCTTTGTCACTTTAAATCCTTGCTGTGTCTCATGCGATGACATCATTGTCTGAGAACACATTACATCACCCCTTCCCAGGCTCTCTCTCTTAAAGACAGCACCACCTTATGTTTACTGAACTACACACACACCTACACACACCCAGACACACACAGACACACACGTGCAGACTTAGACACACAGGGGAGACCTACTGATCTCCTTCCAAATGTGATATCTATATCAGCATGCATATTATTAGCAGTGAGAATGCATTTAACGTTTGGACCCATGGTTGTTATTCTGTAGATGGTAGCTTCAGCACAGCAGTAGTTTTATGTTAATGCCTCTTTCCATAAATGCACAACAATTAGATGTTATATCATTTATTTTCAGCGAATCTAGGCACAATTTCAAATATTTTAAATGCATTCCCCAAAATGCTGCAAAAGCATTACTGAATATACTTTTTAGATGAGAGTTCATGGCATATATATTACATGTGGCAGCATAGTAGGGAAAGGGCTTTCCAACTTGAACAATTGTAATTTATCTACTTGTTGCATATATTTGTTTTGTTTATATTGCATTATATGCATACTCAACAGTTCCAGGTCAGTATATTGGATTCTGTGTTTGACAAGGACTTCTTCTCAAGTTCAGCAGTTAAGCCAGCATTGCGATAGAAGAGCTTTCTTTAGCAATAAAAGATATTATGGTCGTTTATTTACAGCATAATTGGTATGCATCTTGTACCCTGCATCATATATTTCTGTCTGGTGAATCTGAACCTCAACCTAATGTTAACGATTGCAGAATGCGAAAGTTTATGGTAACGCTTGCACCATTTAGTCTGCTCTCCTTTCTGATATACATACACACTGTATAATTAATCAGGTGTTTGATTGCCCTGTGAGTGCGCGCGAGAGCGTGGCGCGCGCTTAAATCACAGAGCTGCGGAGAATGCTGAGAGAATGTTTCTTTAAGACCCATTACTTTCCAATCCGACTGAGGGGGAGTCTGTGGCAAGGTGGCGTATCGTCTCTTCCTGCGTCCCCTTTCCTCGCCGTTCACATGTGGAAGAAAGATTTAAAGAAGAAAATAAATAATACATATTTTGTGCTCCTCCGGTTCTGGATAAGGGGGCACGCGAACCGAGGCAGGATCGAAGGAGATGGACGAATAAGGGATTTTTAAGATCAAACATGGACTCTATAGGCTCCCCCCGATGACTGTGGTAAGGATGCAACTTCACACCGCCCCATCGCAACCCAGTTTCTATTGACAGGAAAAATAGCTAATAGAGATTGAAAGGCGCAGGAGAGAAATGTGCATGCATGCATTTGTACATTCACAAAAGCTTGCATGCGCGTGCAAGCTGATAACAAGTAGGATACCTATCATTGTGTTGTCAACGATGGGGTGGAGGTGTTGGTGCGCTGTATGAGTGTGTGTGTGTGTGTGTGTGTGTCTGTATATATTCGAGTGTGTGTGTGTTTTGCAAGGCTATAATTGAAATGATGAAAATTGATGCATCTTATAGTGACTATGCAACGCTTGGTGTTTTTGTATGTGTCAGGCTTTGGCAGGTGTGCTGGCAGTACACAACACGATTTATTTAGGGCGCGCTTGCTCGCTCCCGTTTACATAGGCTACAGTTAGTGAGATGATAGCTACTTGAGAGAGGGCGAGGGGTGGTCCTCATAAGATCATTATAAGATGCCACTATATATTGGCCTACTAGAATGTGTTGCTTGTAATTAACCATGGCTTCAACTAAGCTCTTTGCCACTGGGAGCTTTGTAGTCAAACCACCCAATCCGTGTTGTCACGAAGCGAGGTTGCTTTTAATTATAATGTGTGGAGATGGAAAAGCCGTGCCTTCAAATGTGCGATGAGTCTATGTCGGGGCCATCCTCCGCACATGATGCTTTCCAGAGTGATTAGTATTGGACATCACTGGATCCATCCTCCTTCTTCCTTCTAATTGCAACACAAAGGGACAATCCGGATATCCCTCCAACACACTATACCAATATTTCTACTTGAAGAATGTAGATCGACGCTCGCGCGCTTATCACCAAATGGTCTTTCCTCCATACATTCATACATAGAGGTATAGACACAGATTAATCCTCCTGTCATTTGTAGAGCGTCGTCATTTTCCCGTTAGGATTGTGGATGAATAACAATTAATAACGAGTTAATCCAGCTGTCGACAATCACATCGATTCCAATTATGCGTTTTATTTAATTTTATTTAGGTTTTTTTTCTTCTTCTTTTTGTGGTTCGAGGGTAGTTATTTCGTGGTACAGTATGTGTGAGTGTGTTGAGGAGGGGATGATTATTAATCGCTCTGCTTCAGCTGAAATGGCATAAACGAATCCCATGCATGCGCATTCCTTCTGTAAAGGCGACTTCACATCATAAGGACCCTCACTCATCAGCATCTCAGTTGTTGGAGCCTCCAAAACCTTTTCCCCGCCCCAGTGAGTGCTGGATGAGAGCTGTTTTTGCAACTCTCTCCTAAAAAATAAAAAAAAAACGAGAAAGAAACACAGATAGTTTTTCTGTTCATTTTATTTTATTTTATTTTATTTTATTTTATTTTATTTTATTTTATTTTATTTTATTTTATTTTATTTTATTT
>JBAMHW010000024.1:14808702-14837631 GCA_037177495.1 Rhadinocentrus ornatus | reverse complement strand
ATTATTATTATTATTATTATTATTATTATTATTATTATTATTATTAATAATAATAATAATAACAGCTTCAAATGAATCTAAAACTACATCACATGGGTAATAGTTAAGGAGCTATATTTTGAGGTTGGATTTGATTTGACGAGTCTTCATTATATAGATCTCATGAAACATTGCATATGAGATGCAGGGTGTAATTATTTTCAAAATTGTACTTACTGTGTGTTTAACTCAGTGCACATAAAAACCCTAGATTAATTGAAATGTATAAAACACTATGGCCTACAGAAATAGAGTGAGATGAAATAGAAAAGGAACGACAAGGGGACAAGGGAAGCCAACTGAGAACTGACCCCCATCCAAGAAACAATCCCATAAGGCCAAGAGCCAATGAACCCACTGTGTCACCATCTGTATAGATCTCTCTCTGGTCTCTGATTTTCCTGTCCCCTTTAAATGCAGACACATTTCATGTGTCTCCTTTTGACTGTTTTTGAATCATAAAGCAGACAAACTAGAGTGTAAACATGTGCAACATTATTGTAATTTTCATAAACAGCAATTGCCTCTAACCTGAAACCTTAGATGCTTTTTTTAATAGAAACATGCAATAGTCATTGACCATTGATTGTGCAGGTTTGGTGTTTGTGTTTTTTAAGAAAATCATGTAAAACGTTTTACACTCAGGAATTCCATATATATTCCCAGTGAAACTGTTAATGCCTCATCAATGCTTTGTTTTTGAGGGTCTTTTTTGTGCATTCCAGTGCCGAGCCATTGTGTAACAGTATGATGTAATCCATCCATGAATAAGAGTTCACAGAGGAGGATGAGCAACAGAGAGTGGTGGTGGAAACTATGTCAGTGATTGTTATGTAGGTTTACATCATGTTCACCCTCCTACATTCCCAGTCTCAGGTGTTTCACGAACCATATTTCTGGAAGCTTTTGGTTATGTATATTATAAGCATTTGCTTGCATTTCTTGTATAAGTACATGTGTTTGCCAGTTGCATTTGATTTGTCAGAATCAGTTATTTTTATAACTTGACTGAATTATTATGATTTTTTTTAAACTGTTATTGCAGGCCAGCTGGCTGTGCAGACAACATAGAGTATTAATAACATGCACTAATAACATTCTGCATTCCACAGGAGTTTGCTGTGCTGACTAAAGAGCTGAATGTTTGCCGGGAGCAGCTTCTAGAGAGGGAGGAAGAAATTGCTGAGCTCAAGGCAGAGAGAAACAACACACGTGTAAGATGTTTAGCAGCCATTTTGCTTATTAGCACTGTACCAGCCTCTGTCTTATCTTACTCACCCATTGTGGTTGTGTGGGTGTGAAACTGTTTCTGTTTGATTTCTGGGGGTTTTTTTTGGTGGGTTTTTTACATTCTTTTCTCTTTCTCATCTATATTCCCTTTTCTTTTTCTTTTTCTTCCTCTTTTGTCTGTATCTGCTTTGTTATTTCTCCCGCCCACTCCTTGTTCCTTCTTGCCATGCCTTACTCTTTCCATAACCCAATTTTGTCTCTGTGTCACTCTTACAACTCTTCACTTCTTCACTCCTAACCTCTCTGTCCTCCAAGCCTTCTATCTGTTTTTCATCCTCAACCCTGTTTCTTTAAGATTCCCTTTTACCCCTTCACCCTTTGTCTCTGCATCTTTTAAACTGCTTCTCTAACCTCTAACCTTGCTGTCACCTCCCTCTCCTCCTACCTTTCAATCCTCTTAATCCTGCAGTTATTGCTTGAACACCTGGAGTGTCTAGTGTCTCGCCATGAGCGCAGTTTAAGGATGACAGTGGTAAAGCGGCAAGCCCAGTCCCCTGCAGGGGTCTCCAGTGAGGTGGAAGTTCTTAAGGCCCTCAAATCCCTGTTTGAGCACCACAAAGCACTGGATGAGAAGGTGGGTCAAATATTTGTCTACTTGTCCCCTGGTTTCTCCTCTGATTTAAAAAAAATACAAAAATAGGGATTTTGTGACTACTGAACTGAAAACAAACAGCAAACAAAGTCTACAACTAACCAAGAAGGTAGTGGTAGTCAGCACTGTTGAACCACAGATGAACATGAGGTCCATGTGTGATACTGCTTCATTCTCCAAAATGATATATTAGCCATTTTTATTACATTTAATTGATCTCATAAACCATAAACACACAAATCAGTCCAGGTCTCTGAAATCACCTATGTGATTTCTGTGTTTAGTTGCTATCAGTTCTACATAATTTTTCACAGTGCATTGTGGGATACTTTGAGTATACCATATAAGGCATTTAAAATCTAACATGTGGACAGCATTACGAAATAGTAAACTCACTATGTGGTCTACAATAAAGTGAGTATTGAGGGATTTTGGACGCAGCTCAGCTGTGTGCACATGATGTATGCTCAACCATCACATTTTAACTATGGCTGCTCCTACAGTTCCATCTATTATCATTACTACTGTGGTACTGTAACATTCACAATAACAACTAAAACTATTTAAAATATGTGTATTATGCACCATTTAAACAATTTATAGTTTTATGTCTCGAACCTTAGGATAAATGTTGGTTCAAAAAGGTATCAATCTTGTTATTCACCTTTCATTTACTGATAAACTTTTGTGTACATCATTTTTCAGAATCATAAAAACTTTACTAATCCACAGAAGGAAATTCTAAAGAAAAGAAAATCAACACTAAACACAATATTTATATTGAAATTAACTTCATCTTGGAGATGCATTGCCAAAGGCTGCACATATGAAAATATGTGTAGTTGATGTCTGATTTGTGGGTCTGTTTTGTGGGTGTTTTAACGTCACATTGGTCAGTAAGGTATTGCAACAAAGACCTTAGATACATGACACGAAAACATCACCGTCAGGTATTTCTACTCATGATTTTACAGTTGTTTAATCTTACAGGAAACATTTTTCAGAGAAACACAGCATGGCCCACTCAGACATTGAGACCTTAAATTTATAGATATGTTAAGAGCTATGCTAACTTGAAGCTATTCTAATCTCATATTCATATTAGATGTGAAATAATTAACTGTTTGCTTCACACATTTGTAATATTAGTTTTAAGCGAGGTTTGTGAATGTGACTCTGAGTAACCATAAAGATCAGGTTAAATTTTTTTTTTTTTTGCCTTAAGATAATTGTAATCCTGGACTCTCTTCATATATTTGACTATTAACCTTACATATGCATCAAATACTCTTAAAGAAATATTAACAAATAGTTGTTAGAAGATATTGAAAGGGCACACCTATTGTAGGTTGACTTGTGTTGTTTCTGATTGTTTAAACCTGCAGGTTCGAGAGAGGCTCCGTGTGGCCCTCGAGAGGGTATCCATGTTAGAAGATCAACTTGCAGCATCTTCTCAAGAGGTAAAGCCTGATGCAGAAGAATTTCTGCATTTCATCAATCTTAAACTGGCTCATTATGATAAAAACGCTCTTTTGTCTTGTCTTTTTGCCCATTTTGTCTCCCTGTTTTCAGGTAATCTCTTTAAGAGACCAAATTAAAAGACGTCAACAAGGGGTGGACGGCGGGAAAGATGTAAGGGAGGGTTTTATGCATTTTGGTTCCAGTTGTTTTTGTGTATGTGTTAGAAAAGTAGACATTGAGTACTATGATGTCTCAGTGTGATTTTAAGTCCTCTGGAGCAAAACTGACTTCTAACTAGGTTATTTTTCTTCGTCACTCTCATTTTCTGATGTACTGTCATCATTCCAGCGGCTACCAAATGGTCCCTCATCTGGCCTGGAGGATGGGGAGCTTGACAGACAGAGAGAAGGAGAGATAGAACGACAGAGAGCTGAACTCTCTCAGCTAAGGGAGAGGCTGGCCCTCATGTGCCGACAGGTGAGTGATCCTCTTTATGTCTTAGTTTGCATCTGTAAGCGCTTCAGCATGAGGAGATTTTTTAAAAGCAAGCTGAAACTAACAAAATTTAATAGGTGAATCTCTGAAAATCAATTAATATTCACCTTTACTAAGTTTGGATCTAAAAAAAAAACACTCCTATAATAGTTTACTGTTTCAGTGGGACTATGTAAGTATGCAGTATTGTTTCAGAATAGATTGCTAGTGGCCTTACTACTGTCATCAAACATCAAACAGTCTTAAATTGACCAGATGGACATTTATAATCAACCACTGTTGTATGATTTACTCTTGGTATTGTGGCAGTCACAACTAACTCAGATAGGTTCAGTCTGGGTCATCTCATGTCTCTTTGTGGTGTCATGTCAGGTTGGGGAAATAGAGGAACAGCTTGCGGCCGCCAGGAGGGAAGTGACGAAGTCAGAGGAGGCCAATCAGAAGCTCCAAAGGGAAGTGAAAGAGGTCTGTTGAGCCAATCTGTCTCTTCCTGGCCAATACCCTGAGCTATCTCAGCACCTGGGGTTTGAGGGTATATTTAAGCACCGTTGGCATATGTAATAATATCTGTTATTCTAAAAGGTAATGCATGGGACACTGAGAAAGATTCAACAGTTATAAGACAGTTTTTACTGATTGCTGTAGCTGTGTACATTTAAGAAAGATTGCATAATAAATAGTAAACTTAGTTTTGCAACAAAATTAACTGTCTAATCAAGTCAATTTCTTCCCCGTTTATAAGACATCTCTGTCCTGGCTATTAGTTTTCACAGCTGTGTAACAACAATAATTATGTCGCATAATATAACTTTTAATTTATTATATTTGCTGCGTTCTACAGGCTCTTTGCCAAAGAGAAGACATGGAAGAAAGAATTACAACATTAGAGAGGAGGTAATCTTTGCTGTCTTCTTAGCTCTATTTATCTATTTGGTCCTATGTTACAGACTTTTTTTTATTATTCTTTTCTTAAATTCCATTCATTAGATGTAATGCACATCGCAGGAGGAGCATATGTTTCACCTGATGTCTGGAAATGTGTTGCAGTGGTGTCTTGACACCTTCCTATACAGTCTGAGGTCTTTATGCATCTTATTAGCATTTTATCCAAACTTAGAAAACAGCTGTTCTTTATAATGCCTGGCTGCAGGTGACTGTGAACATAACTCTTTGATTCTTTGGGATAATTTTAAGGGTTTAGAGATTGTCAAATGTTTTATTTATTGATACAAAGTGTCAAGCTTACAGGTTTTTTTATGATTAGTTCTCATTGAAGAACCCCACTAGCAACATGAACAGACAACCAATATCTTGTCAGGCTGCAGCAGTAATCTTACGCTGAATGTTTGTGTGTTGCGTGCAGATATCTCAGTGCCCAGAGGGAGGCGACCTCTCTCCACGATATCAAAGACAAGTTGGAAAATGAGCTGGCAAGCAAGGATTCCCTGTACAGACAAGTAAAGTTTGTCTCAAATACTCTGATACAATGTGATGAAAATGTTCACTCTTGCTGTGTTTGATGTGGAAAATGAAAATGGATCTTGAGGGTCATTTCCAGCCGCAGAGCTCATAAGTTTGTGTTTGCCTCTATTTGTCCAGAGCGAAGAGAAGAACAGACAGCTGCAGGAACGCTTGGATGAGGCAAAGCAGAAGCTCCAGCAGACCCTGCAGAGAGCAGAGACTTTGCCTGAAATTGAGGCCCAACTTGCACAAAGAGTGGCTGCTCTCAACAAGGTACTTTAAATATTTTGTATGCATATTTGTCATAAAGAGCCAGTGTGAGAAATTATTAGATTATGATGTCAATATAGTGTGACTGTCTTAATTATCTAAAAATTAAGACAATTTATGCATCAAACAGTCTTGTAATATCAACAAGTTTACTGTCATTAGGCAGAAGAACGCCACGGAAACTTTGAAGAGCGGCTGCGGCAAATGGAAGCCCAACTTGAGGAGAAGAACCAAGAGCTGCAGAGGGTAAATCATTTATTTTTCTCTACTTGGCTACACTCTCAACTTGTAGCAAAATCAGACTTTTTGTTTACTTGCTGAGCGCTTCCCTTGTGGCTTCCTTTCAGGCAAGGCAGAGGGAGAAGATGAATGATGAACACAACAAACGCCTCTCAGATACAGTGGACAAGCTTCTGTCTGAGTCCAATGAGAGACTCCAACTTCACCTCAAGGAGAGGATGGCAGCACTAGAGGAGAAGGTGAAAAGAAAACTAGTGTATTTTGAAAAATGCATAAAGATAGATTCCACGATGTAATTCCTTATTTTTATTTACTGGCAGAATGCTCTTTCTGAAGAGCTGTCCAATATGAAGAAAATCCAAGATGATCTTCTTGCTAATAAGGTATTCACTATTTCAAGTCGGAGATTTAGAAATGCAGGAGAAGAAAAAGCTAGTTTCTAACTTTTGATTTGGTGTGATCCAGGAGCAGCTCATTGCTGAGCTTGAACGAGTTCAATTGGAGCTGGATCAGCTGAGAGGCAGGCCCGGCTCTACTTATTCCAGGTTAGTCACAATGGAGATATATTTACACAATACTCCCCTTATTTAATGAATACACATATTAAAACCCAAGGGACCCCATATTTACATTACCCTCGCTGTGTATAAAGCTTTGTTTACTCCTCTGTTTAGTCAAAATATTCGTCCACTAAAATCTGCTTTGTCAATTCATTATTCATACTGTGCCTGGAGGGAATTGATCTGGCAGACAAATATGCAAATGAGAAATATGTGCTTTATTTACATGGATGCTGTACTTTGAAAACATGTTTTATTTACAGGGAAACTAACTCACTAAGGAAATTGGAGCATTGTGACGTTCAAGTATTGTGACATAACACATGAATTCTGGATCTCATCATAGGGCGGGCAGCGTGAGCTCACTTCCCTCCACCCTTTTTCGAAGATCTCTTCCAGGGAGCGCCTCAGAGCTGCGGTACCCTCAGGGTAGCGGCTCACTCCCAGCGGGCTACGGCAACTCCTCCAGCGGAGTGGTGGTCAGGCGTGCACACCGTGGCCGATGGGGGCCTCCTAGGGACGATAGCAACAAGGTGTTCATCTTAGCCTGATATAATGCTGATCATAATATTGATGTGGATATAGTTTGTTATTAGGGAGACTTTTCTTTTCCTTTTCTCAGTATGGGGAGTGGGACAGCAGCACTATGCTGGGTCCAGGGTATGAAGGTGGTGTGGATGGAGGCTGCTCTGATGATGAGGAGGACAGAGAAACTCTGTTTGGATCTGAGCTGCTCTCTCCCAGTGGACAGACAGATGTGCAGACTTTAGCCATCATGCTACAGGAGCAGCTGGAGGCCATTAACAAGGAAATTAAGTAAGTGTTGGGGTCTAAATGGGTCTAAAAATTTCATTTTAGTCTGCAATCAGAATAAATGTTTTCTTTTTTCTTCTCAGATTGATTCAGGAGGAGAAGGAGAGCACAGAGCTGAGGGCTGAAGAAATTGAGAGCCGGGTCAGTAGCGTGGCCCTTGATGCCTCGCCTCTTCCGCCATCATCACTGGGAGGACGAGACAGTGTTGGAAGGGGCTATATGACACCCTCCATCACCTCCTCCACATTAGCATCTCCCTCACCACCCAGTTCTGGACATTCCACCCCTCGCCTGCCACATTCACCTGCCAGGGAGACTGAAAGACAGGTGTCACATCTCAGCTGATAAACCATCAAATTAACAACATTAAACTGAAATGCACTTTGTACATCTATCAAATATTCTTTCTGTCCTGCAGAATAGCAAAGATGGTGAAGAATGCAGAGCACTTGCTCTTATTGACTCCACTCCGCCATCTGTTCCTCGAGCCCTGCGATTGGACAGAATGACACACACTCACCCTGGGGCAGGCCTTGACGACCACCGTGAATTTCGCAGGTATTCTTTAAAAATGATGCCATGTTAACTCTTTATATGGCTTGTAGAGTAATTTTGAAATACAATTATTGTGTGTATTAATTTAACTGTTTTTCCTCCCACTATTTGGCCAGTCTGTCTGCTGATGGTGCCACGACAGCCAGCCAGGATTCCCTCCACAAAGCCAGCAAGAAGAAAAGTATTAAGTCCTCAATCGGACGTCTCTTTGGCAAAAAGGAAAAGGGGAGGATGGGTGCACCTGGACGTGAATCTGCCTCATTGGGTCTGTAGACAAACTGGAAACTACTAAAACTTCTCTCTCTCTCGTCATGAGAAAAATGAACGTGTTAATAAAACTAAGGCTGATTTTGAAAGCACTTATCCTCTTTACAGCCTCCACTCCCTCCGATGATCTTGGTTCAGCTGACCCATTAGGCTTGGCCAAAATTGGGACTGGAACGGTGGAAAAAGATCGCCGCAGCAAAAAAAAGTTAGATAATTCATCTTTCTATACAATTCTTGCTATGCAGAGATCACTGAAATCTTCTACAGATGACAGTGTATTTGTAAAGTGCACAGCCAACCGTCTTTATTTCCTATTTATAAAGACAGATGGTGGTAATGTAAGATTTAAAGAAATTAATCTATGTCAAACTTCTGTTTTACACCCTCATTGCCAGACATGACTTGTTAGAGGAAGCCTGTCGTCAGGGCCTACCTTTCGCCTCATGGGATGGTCCCACTGTAGTCACATGGCTTGAGGTACATATCATAACACCTGTCTTGTACAATTTCAGTTAAACACATTTGTTTTGTTTCTCAGCTGCTCATTATTCAAGTATAATAATTATAAATTTTACCAATCAAAGTGTTCCACATCTGCTTTCTGTTTACCCAGCTGTGGGTTGGCATGCCTGCGTGGTATGTCGCAGCCTGCCGTGCCAACGTAAAGAGCGGTGCCATCATGGCCAATCTGTCAGACACAGAGATTCAGAGGGAGATTGGTATCAGCAACCCCTTGCACAGGCTGAAACTTCGCTTAGCCATCCAGGAAATGGTTTCCCTCACAAGTCCGTCTGCTCCTGCGAGCACACGCTCTGTAAGGCTCTGAGAAAAGCATGAGAAAAATCCTAACATGTGCAAACAGCTGGAATATTAACAACTCCATGCCTTCTTGTCAGGGAAGAAAGCTGATATTTATTTATCTTCTGTTATTACAGTCGACCAGTAACATTTGGATGACACATGCTGAAATGGAGTCTCTCACTGCTGCCACCAAACCAGTAAGACTGAGGATTATATTTCATGTGATAGTAAATATTTAGCTTTTTCTTTCTTTTATTAAATCTTTAATATAGATACAAGCTAATACTGTGAAGTATAGCAGAAATAATAGGTCTCTCACATTGACAAGCTTCTTTTCTTTTTCTTTGTCTCTGATTAGGCATTTTTGGCTTCGCCTTTCCCTTGCTATTCCCTAAAAGTCTGTTTTGATGTAATATTTTTCCAACTAATTTTCAACTAACTAACAAACCTTTTCCTCCTTCTGCCTCTCTTCTCCATTCTGTCCTGGCACTGATTCACTATAACACACACAAACACACACACCAAAAAACATACTTCTCCTTGGTGATCTTTCCCTCTCTGTGCAACTCTTTCCCTTTTCTCTTCACCTTCCTCTCTGACTGAACCAAAAGGAGCAAAAGGAGTTCAGCTGGGATCAGGTGAGAGTTTCAGCATATTCAACAATGCTTTACACTGTCAGGGTCTTTGGAGTCGTCTGAGTCCAGCATGAAGTTCGCTTCGACTTTTCAGGGAGCTCCAAAAACTTCATTTAATAGACTATTTGGATTTTGATCTAAGTTATTTTATGATTCAAACACGAGTACAAACATCTTATTTTCATCTTGAAGGTTGCTAAAAAAAAAAAGAAAGAAAGAAGGTATACAAAATACAAAAGATGGAATATCACATTCATTTGTGGAGTGTAGCATCTTGTAGCATCTTGACTTTCTCAATCTTGGTTTTGAAAAAGTAGATGTTACAATCAACAGTGGATCTAACTAAAAATCTGCAGAAATATTGAAATTCACATTCAATTTGGGCCGAAACCCATATTGCCCATATTGAGACAGTTTTTTAATCCCAGCAGTGCTTCAGGCCGTAGAGCTTGTCTTATAACTGGTAAATTGGCTTTAACCCCGCTTCATCCCAGTCATTCCACTGTTATGTCTTTGGGCAAGATAATTTACCCACAATTCCTCCAGTGTTGGCAACACTGGTGTATAAATGTTTAGTGATGGTTGAAGAGGTCACTGGCAATTATAGCCACATTTCTGTCATGTGGCTTCACATGTAGCTACCACCATCAGTTTGTGAATATGGAGTAGATGAAAAATAGAATAAAATGCTATATGATTCTAATCCAATATTACTATTATTTCGTTATTATTGACCATATTAAATCTAAATTAGGCTCAAAGTGATTACCATGCTATATTGAAAAAGACATGAAACTACTCATTAAAGATTAAACTCTGCTTTGGTAATAAATAAAGCCTGAGGTAGTTTTAATTTTCTCATTTACAATCTTAAATTAAAATCTGAATGTCTCCGGATGGGGGATGTTGCCACATCTAAAATCAAGGCACAAAACTGAACCCAAAAATAACAAAGTATATTTTAGCTATACAGTCCCTAGATATAAGGGCCATTAGTCACTAGCAGAGTGCAGCGCAGCGCTACTTTTAGGCCTTTAAATGGCCATGCATGGGTCAGGCTATGGCTGCGTGAAATTAAAAAGAGAAGCCCAGAATGCTTGGGGCATGGACCATGTCCTAATAAGTAAACGTTAATATACTTTTTGTTAAAATATTTGTGTACCATGGGTGACAGACAGACAGATAAACTACAGGCTTCCTGGTAAGAGGTAGCTGAAACACAGTGCAAGTGACAAGGTTTGTGTTTATACACTCATGGAGCACTCAGTAAGGAGAAACTGCTGCAGGGAAACCTGTTGGCTGAGGGACTAGTGTTTTCTTGAAAAGTTTAGGGTAAGCTTCAAGTGCCGTGGTGCTTTATGTTTGTTATAAGGAACATCTCAATCGTCTTACACTGCAATATTAGACAACACTTAAAATATCACGTGTCCCTCATTGTTGGGCTTCAGAAAATTTCAAGTTCCCTTTGTATCATAAGGCTTGACAATATATTCATTATTATTATTTTGCAGTTATTTATTTTTTTACAGTTATTTTGTTATTTAGTTTTACTGTTTTACTATAATCAAATTAAGAACTTTTTTTTTATTTAGACTTTGTGTTGCCATTCACCAGAAAAGAAAATGTATGTCATCAATTATATTTAATCTTATTTAAATAAAATTGCAGCACCACCTGCAATGAAAGGAAAGTTATATTTGAGAACAAGTTAGTTAGAACTGCTTTCAAAATGGCCATGTTAAAAGCCTATAAAGAATTAAAAGAATTTCAGTTTCTGATGTTACATAAAAGTCAATACTCTTGTGTAACAATACTCAAGCTAGTCAATATAGAAGTTTAATAAAAGCTAAATACCTGCCTCCCTGTGGGATTAAATGCATTTTATTGTAATACTGTTGGTCTGTTTGTGCTGCCTCTTTGTATGTTTATAAATGCATACTTTTACATGGTTGGTAAAATTGAATAAAACAAACGCGCTTAGGTGGGAGGTTTTAATCTCTTCTTTACATTTATTCATGATAGAGAAGAAAATAGTCAGTTAAACTAACAAATAGATGTACTGCGATTTGGCCCATTGTTATGTTCAAGAAATGTGCGTCGTTTGGTCACCTGATGGCTCCTTTGGTCAATCATTGTTAAGCCAGGATGTAAAACTTTGTGATTCAGATGAGGCATATCTGTGCAGTTTTTTAACTGGTTCAAGTTGGATGTAACCAGAGGCTTTAGAGTAGGCACAAGCTGGCATCACTACCCAAACTCTGTTAAGTCTGTTTTTGTAGCTGCAGGCACATTTATTTATTCACTTTTTTCAGCAGATTCTGTTTCTTGGGTAAAAAAAAAAAAAAAAGAAAGAAGCAAGGATTCTTAGTTATTGCATCAGAGGAGTTTCTGTGTGTACCTTAAAGAGCCAGAGAGTTCAAGATGAAAGGGAGACAACAAAATTAGCTCTGCAGTTTTTTAATCAGTTTCAAAAGCAGCAAAAGTCAGATTGGCTAAGGTTTAAGAAGTGCTTGAAAGGAAAGTACAACTTTTAACTCTAACTAGTGCCAACACATAAGTAAAATACCCACTGGATGATTTAATACTTTCTTGTGAAATCATGCCTCCTGTTCCTTCAAATAATTCTTCTTTAATAACCTTTTGCCCTTCAGATCTTGGCTTATGGAGACATGAACCATGAGTGGGTGGGAAATGAATGGCTGCCCAGTCTGGGTCTTCCTCAATATCGATCTTACTTCATGGAGTCACTGGTGGATGCTCGCATGCTTGATCACCTCACCAAAAAAGAACTGAGGGGCCAGCTGAAGATGGTGGACAGTTTCCACAGGTGTGTACATTTATCCACCTCATCATGTCAAGTTGATTCTCCAATCTCTGTTTGACTTCAGCTGTCGTGAAAAAAAAAATGAGTAATGAGTTCTCCCAACATACAGGGTGAGCCTTCACTATGGTATCATGTGCTTGAAGCGCTTGAACTATGACAGGAAGGAGTTGGAGAGGAGGCGGGATGAGAGTCAACATCAGAACCAAGGTTAAACCTGTGGATAATGCTGCAGCCTTCTATTCCCACAGAGCATTTGTAAATTGTTATATCCTAATTGTTTTTTTGCCTTCCTCTCCACAGATGTGATGGTGTGGTCCAATGAGCGAGTAATGTGTTGGGTGCAGTCCATCGGTCTGAAAGAGTTTGCCGACAACCTATTAGAGAGTGGGGTCCATGGTGCTTTGCTGGCACTGGATGACACTTTTGACTATACTGACTTGGCCCTGCTTCTTCAAATACCAAACCAGAACACACAGGTGCTCTGCAGTACATAACCTTCTCTACTTCTCTCCTACAAACTCCTGTTTTTTTTACACAGAAATTTACAATTCTGCAATTTCTGTTAAGATCATTTCAAGATAATCCAAATGTTTAACTCTTAAATAATCCAGTAGAACTTAAGTCTCTGTATTGTCTGTACCCCTGCTACATCTAACTCCAATATGTCTTCTGCAGGCAAGGCAGCTTCTAGAGAAGGAGTACAATGCTCTTATCTCCATGGGAACAGAGAGGAGGCCAGATGAGGTACAACAAAGCCACCTGTCAGTGGAAAATAAGTCCAGATAATCTTTCCTGCTTGAAGATGAACGTGTGTATTGATTGCAGGAAGCAACAACCATGCTTCTATTGCGGCCTTGTCAAATTCTGCCCTTTGTTAAATATGTTGCAGCAAACTCATTTCCCTTTTGGTGATAAAATAGCTGTCCACAGAATTGCTCTTAATTATTAAGCAAGCCTTATTGGCACAGTTTACAAGTGCATTAGGGACAGCCAGTAAATTGTTGGCCTGCTGAAGTGGTTCAGCTGTGTTTACATGGGTGCTAATTGCTTAGTTGCAGCATGTAAAACTAAAAATTGTGTAATATTCTCACAGCAAAGCACTCTTTGTCAAATAGTGGTTCATTATGTCTGACTAACAGATTTCCTAAACGACCTCTGCTGTGACTGTTATGTTTAATTACTAACATTGTATCAATGTCTTAGCAGGATGGCACAAAAACATTTACGCGGTCACCATCGTGGAGGAAGATGTTCCGAGAGAAGGACCTCCGAGGTGTGACCTCTGATTCCTCAGAAACATTACCTGCCAACTTCCGTGCCTCCGCCATCTCAACCCCCTCTGTCACATTGAGAAAAGTCCAGAGTGAAGGTGAGTTGCAGCTCTGAGCGAGCATGACAGTAGTACTGCCTGGATCAGGCATTACGTTGTGGGCGCCTGCAGCTTATGCATTTGTAATAAAGACACAATGTGCGTCATAAATGTTAAGCTACTTATCATCTATGCTTGAAATTTGTGATGCAGATCTGCAGCGTAAGATGAAACTGAATGCAAATCAAGTCAGCAGCAGACGAGTGACAAAAATTGTGAAATTTGTGGATTTAGCATTTGGTTTGACGACGATGTCTTTATGCTTTGACAATGATATAGAAAAAATATAGCAGGATGATGTATTTCAGGTTAAGCCAATAAATAGGAAACAGGAAATGATTTGCACAAGCCAAGACATAATTATAAAGTAGTTCACACCAGACAATCACTCACTGGTATCCAGTATCCTGTACAGTTGTAAGAATAATTGTTGATCACACAAATAGTTTTTAATAAGTTGTATTTATCAGGTGATGGTATCACGGAGGTAATACCGGAGGCGTAACCAGCCTCGAGCAAAAATCTGTCAGATTGCCGAGCTGGTCACGCCTCTGGGATACCATCAGCTGATAGAAGACACACCACGACACACGTCAGGTAACATTTTCTTAAGAAGACTGAGGTTTCAGTCAAAACATGTCAAAACAACTCCTTAAAAACAATTAGTCTGATCAAAAAGAATTCTTACAACTGCAATTTGAATAGAGAAAATGAACCCAGTCACACTAGTATGGTCTACAGCCAACAACAAAGAGCACTTTTTTCTTTCCAAACTTACCTTAGGAAAAGGGAAAATCCTTTTCTTTTCAAAAACATCTGTTGTACTGACTTTCATCAATTCATCAATGTAAATATTTGCAGTAGAAGCCTGTCAGCTGATCGCGTGTGTGATGTTCAACACTCTGAACTCTGGGTTTTATTGCCTTCTGAGTCATACTGATGAAATTCACATGTCATAAGTTAAGTGTTAAGTGGGGCTTTCAGTAATCCAGTTACACAACCTTAAATACTGTCAAATTTAACAAGTTGTAGAGATATAAAGAACCAGTGATGTAAGGTAAAAGGTTACTCCAAAAAGAGGAAGAGGAGCTGTAAGTAAGGATGCTTTATGAGTTTTTATGGAACTGGGGATGGCATACTTAACTTATTTCAGTTTGAAATGACAGCTCTTAAGATCATAGCGACTTTGATGTGAAGAGACAAAGCAGTGATGTGCAAACTGAGAGCTTAAAGATGTGGGAGTAAGTCTCTTTCTCAGGTGGATTTTGTTATCTTTCGATTAAGTGTTTTTTAATGTTCTTGGTATTTATAAAAAAAATATATCAATAGAGTCGTTTGTTGCAGTCCAATGGCAGCAAAAAACACAGCAAGAACTTCTTATTAGACGCAAATATCTCTACTATTACCCTTGTGTTTGCTAATGATCCTGTTCTCTCTGTCAGTAAACTCTGGTCCAAGAGGAGAATCTGGGTCAGTGAGAACATATTCCTGCTAAAGATAAGCACACCAGGTGAGAAAAACAACCTCACCCTCCAGAAACAGCCTTTATCAACTGACACCTAATCAATTGTTCTTCAAGTGTTTTCTTTCTTGCTTTTGTAGACGCTCACCTCCATCCAACTTGAGGAAAAAAAATCACACCCTGGGGGGGAAAAAAAGGAAAAGAAACACAAAGGAACTAAAACTTAACTGGACACTAGAAGATGAGCCATGTGTCCCAAAATAATCAAAGACAATGAGTGAATGATTTCTGAAAAGATGCTAAAATAATGAGTGAATGTCTGTTTACCCATTGTTTTCTATCTCTTTCTGTCTCTTTCTCTCCATCTTGATCCATAGTTGTGGCATGATGCTGTTTGACTCTGTAGAAAGTGACCATTGCCTATTGTGAATTCATCTTCTTTTCCTGAGTGTGAAATGGCAATACTGACACAATGAATTTATAGTTTTTAAACTGGAAAATGCATTCCTGCTCAGATCTAGAGAATGACATGCATCATTTCAATTGATCTGATTCTGATTAAGACTGATGAGAGAACATATTTTGCCAAATAACATCCCAACAGAGAATTGTCTTCAGAGAGGGACCTTTATTTGGAGAATGTAGGCGTACACGGGGGGAAATTAAATGTATGTTCTTAAGCCATAACAGAGATGAGATGCACAAATGTGAATAGGACTGATTATGACACAGTTGGAAAAGTGCTTTATGACAAACTCCTGTTCACACAGGAAAAAAAGAGTATAGTTAGGGAGCATTTGTGTTAATATGCATGCCAAAATCAACCATTTTAGAGTGAACGTCATAATATCAACCATCTGATGATGTAAAAGCTTGGGTCAGGACTTTGTAAAATGTGTGTATTTTATTTTTATCATTTTTTATGATAACTGCTATTGTATGTATGTATGTACAGTATGTATGTGTGTGTATTAAACCGTATGTTCCTTTCATACTTAGTTTTAAGACTGACTGTAATTTAATTTGAGGTTGACAAAAAGAAATATGTTTTAATTTATGGACATTTAAGATATGCTACTTGTATGTGTACATTTTGAAAAACAAATTGTGTTATGACTTGAATTCATATTATTGGAGAGTAGTGATGATAATTGAATATAATATGATAACAATAATAATAATGATTGTAAAAGCTGTAATTAAAAACATACCTGTAACATGGAAGTCAAGAAGTGATTTTGCAGTTTCATCTCAAACCTACTGGTGACAAAATATCACAGGTAAGTATCAGCAGCAGGCAGAGTTGCAGTTCTCATGTCTGAGTGTGTGCCATGAAAATACAGATGTTTGATTTTTTATATATTTTCAGCAGCAAAGTAGCTTAGAAAAGATATGAACAGGAAAAAGATTTTAAATAGTTTCCCTTTATAGTATTCCATGCAGTTGGATGTTGTGCATGAAATGAATCTAAATTATTTTATTCCAGTCGGAATTTCAGGAGAACCTGAGTTCAAGTTCTTGGTGTGCTAACAGAACTAACTAGGGACCAGATAAGGATCAAGGTGTTTTTTTGTTTTGTGTTTTTTGTTTTATTGGCACAGAAAAAAAAAGATATGGTGTTTGTTTCCCAAAGAGGGGCTTCTTTTTTTCTTTTTTAACATATAAATATCTACTTCTAAGTCAAAAATCTGTAGAATGACACTGAGGATATGAAATAGACACTTTAGATCAAACTGACATTGAGTGCAATTTAAAAAAGGTACAATTGAAGAACTAAAGAGTAATAAGAGCACATTCATATTTAATTTGTTTGATTTTCTATGTCTGTCTGTGGTTGTTCAAACAGTATTAATTTGCAAATAAGTTAAATAATTATATTCTAACTGTTAAGGATGGAAGGACAACAAAAGTTCAAGGCCTGGCAGACCATTTTACCTAATTATTGGTTTACTGGCAACAAATCACTATCAGAGTTTGAGTTTTATAAAAGTATAATACAATACAAAATACAAAAAATATTGCAGAAGATGAAGGAAATATAGAGGAAAAGCGCCATGCAGCTTAATTTCGGCTCACAATTCAAAAGAAAGCATCCATCCTAGTAAAGAGCTACATGAGCACACATGATATAGGTGCTAAATCACATTCTGCATGCAAAATAGCAAAGTGGTTCTGTTGTTTAGAGTGGAGGTGCCAAACTAACCTCTCTCCCGTTCAGATCTGTAAACATTTCTTAATAAAAATGCAACAAAAAAAAAACCTGCTATGTAACAATAATTCTACAAATCAAACAAAAATGTGAAAATACATTACTTTAAACATGATAACAACCAGTCTCCAGAGTGTTGTACCAAAAAAGAAAACAAAAGAAAAAGAAAAAGGGGGAAATAGTTACAATATAGTTGAACAAGTGATGATGCAATTTGAAGAGTTCTTGGTGATGCTGGGCAGTGTTTCCTAACTGGTTAACAGAGTTACAGTCTTGCGTACAGTCTCTCTCTCTCTCCGGTAACCACACAGCTGCAGTCCAGTAAACACTCTCTGTGTTTGTAAATCAGCATCACCCACTCCTTCCTTCTTTTTCTCTCTCAAGCACTTACACATCACAATAATATAAACACCGTAAAACCCAAAATGTTTTCGTCACTTCCCCCTGTTATTATTTACCGTCATCTATTCAATGAATGACACAGAGATATGTGTGTGTGGGTTACATCTTCTTTTCAGACGTGAAATGTCTTTATTTTTTTAATCAGAGGGCTGAATGAGATAACACCCATGATTACTGTTTTGTTTTGAGGTTTTGTCCTCACATGCTAAAGCATCATTGCAGATATTTGTAACCGTGTAGAGGTATATTAAGAGGAATTTTAGTGGCGTGATGTGTCACATTAAACAATGATGCATTGTTAAAATATACATAATATTTAGTCTTTTTCAAATCATTCAAAGACCATTTAAGATTTCTCTAAAAGAAAACATAAAATATTCTTGATAAACAATTAAATTAAGGGGCAAAATCATTAGAATCAGTGTGCAAAACAAAACTAATATACACATTTTAAGGATTGAGAACAATTTCAACCCACTGAACAAGTGGGAGTCGAAGTATTCTAACTTTCCGAGCATCCCTGATTGTAAACAGCATTGAAAAGTCCATACATAGTGTGAGAACACAGGTCTTCCTCTCAGCAGTCAATCACAGTTTAATTATGTAGAAATTCCTGAGTCATACTCATGAAAAAGGACCTCCTTCTCCTGTCCCCTTTATAAGAGCACCAAATGTCTTTCAGTTTTAAAGTCACTATAAGAGAGCTGTGTATTTGTACATTTTTATTTATTTTATAATTCTTTATGTTAAGCTATTTATTTGTATTTATTTTTTTTATTTATTTAACTCAAAGCTCCTTTAATTCCTTTTCCAAAATGTTTTGGGCGCAGATCAACTTTTTTTCTTACCTATCTTCTTTTTTCTTAATCACTTCACTTCCCTTCTCATTATCATTTTATCTCCCTGAATCCAACCCACTGTTGTCCTTCAACAGTCAGGTCAGGGAGGTGCACCTCTACACAGGTATTTAAAATCCTTTTCATATTTTGTGATGCAAAACATGGAACAACATGACGACATATTTCAATTAAAAGCTCAATTTTCCTCACTTCTTTCTTTTACTCATTTATCTTGCAGAAAATCACAGGCGTGGGATGTATCTGCAGTTAAACCTGGATGGCAGAGTGACAGGAAGTCATGTTCAGACACCTTTCAGTGAGTATTGAGTGGATATACAAATAACAAACGGTATATTTGCACCTGACAAAATCCATTGGATGTTTTGAGGCCCAGAAAACTGAGTGTGTCATTGTTTCCAGGCGCACTGCAGCTAAAATCTGTTCAACCGGGCCATGTTGTCATCAAAGGCCAGTCATCATCCCTGTTTCTCTGTGTGGACAGTGGAGGCAATCTGAGGGGGCAGGTGAGTTGTATGAGATTTTAAAAATGTAAATTTAAAACATCATAACAATGTGTGCCTCTTTTTAACAATTATTTCCTGTTGCCATTTTCAGGAAGTTTATGAAGAAGCTGAGTGCTCATTCAGAGAGCTGTTGCTGGCTGATGGATACACCCGTTTCCTTTCCTCACACTATGGAATTCCTGTGTCGCTGGCATCCAAACATTCCCCAGATCGCCACTCAGTCCCTTTCACCCGATTCCTACCACTCAGGAACACTTTGACGTTGGAAAGTGTGTCAGAGCAATCATCAAACAATCGCAGGCACTTCAATGTCGACTCTGATGATCTTCTGGGGATTAGTCTTAATACTATGGGTAGTCCTCATTTGTTAATAGACAAGTAAAATGCAGCACTGCACTGAACTATTTATGGGTCTCTAGGTTTTATTTTTAGAACATACAGATGTTTTTATGAGATAAGTTTTATCTCTTCAGTTCTCAACATTTTTTGTGAGAGATATATTGATGAAAGTTATTTATTTACTGTGTGTGTTGTATTTTTCTAATATTTATTTAAAGATCTTGGAATTTGATTCAATTGGAAAATCTACTATATCATTATGATTTCCCATTGAGGCTTGATAAAGATTTTTTTTTTATTTATATATTATATTTTGACTATGTTTAATTGTTTGCTTCTAGGAAAGAACTGACAGCATCTCAATGGCACTGATATTGTAAGGATTTTGGAGTGTATGTAAACATATTCTTGGAAAGTCCATTAAGTTTATGTTTGTTCAAATCAAGTTATTTTTGTTATAAAAATGAATAACAATAATAAACATGGTCTAAACATAATTTTTGTTCGTCATGTGATGATACAATGTGTACAGTGTATTGGAACATTGGTCCTATAACGGATAACCCAGGAAGGATAAAACCTCCACGCAAGAAGATTTTCTGCTTAATGATCTCTGCTTAGATGCACAGGCCTTGTCTGAGGGGCAGGGTGCCCTCTGTTGGACAACATAAGTAATGGCATAAAGGAGGCATCACTTTCTGGAATCTAGATTAATCTAGAAACTAGATGTAGCTTTTTGTGATAGTGTGTACATGCCAAATAAATATTTTTTGGCCTTCCAGTTTGTTAAACCAGGAGTTAAGTTTCTCACATGTCATAAAATTTATTGAACTCTATCTGTACATCGTTGGATTGCCAAGGCCTTAGAGGCTAATTTTGGTGCTCAAATGTAGGTTATGGCTTTATCAAAATTTTCTTGACAGCATTATCTGACATGAGTAAAGTGTGGTTGAAGTGTTAGGGTTAGGGGTGAATTAAGTTGCCATAATTTTTATTTCTTAAAGGGTTATTGATATTTCCTTTCCTCTTGTTTGCTTTCATAACCATACTTCACAACTTTTTTTTCCAACCTGGGGAATCACTTGACAGTTGTGTTCATCACATGCCAACAACTGGATATCAGCGTCTGGCCTTTCTGAGCATGTGCCATGGCTGATTCAAAGAAGTGCAAGGGGATATCATTAGAGGAAGGGAGGAAAAGAAAGAGAGTAAGTGATTGAGCAAAAAGCAAAGTGGTTTATTGGTTTATTTTTGCAGAGAAATTATACATTAATAAACATTACTGCAAATGTACAAGTTGCACTTTTCAGGTGCCATTTATCTACTTTTTTCCCTTTTGCCATGTCATTTCTAGTTAACACGCTAAAATGGGAAGGGTTAGGTTAAAATTATGGTCATTTTAGCACGATAGTGCAACCTCATTATTTCTTTTACTCTTGAAAATTCTCCTCAAGTAGCTATTATGAAAAATGAGGGTTCTGATATTGTGGTCCTGAGACACCAGCCTGTAGTTCTACAGATACCCCCTGCTCACCATGATGGATTTCCTTGCTCATTAAACACCAGCAGAAAGAAAACATGAATAAAAAACATTTCTATAATTCACTTTGGTGTGAACAGTTTCACATGTAAAAACTGAGGGTAAATCAGTTCCTATCTGTAAAATAAGCATTCATTTTTCTCACATTTTGCAATGTTCAAAGTAACACTGACATTCATGTTTGTCATTTTTCTTTCATTACTCCTCTCTTCCCGTAGGCAGAGATCTGGTTTTTATCCCATAAAAATGTTATTTTATCCATTCAACCTTTATTGAACATTAAACTGACAAAGGAAAATGTGCATAGTGATTTACACCAGCAAGGTTACATAGTCTACATACCTTCCGCTGGTCATCACTGTGATGTAGTGGAAAGTTTCATGACTTCTTCCTGTATCACGAGAAGCTTACTATATAAAAAAAAACTTTGTCAATGTTAATAATGGTAATCATGAAAATGAAAACATGACTCAGACTTTGTCTGGGACAAAGTGGCTGCAGTAAAGAATTAAAGATTTCTCTTTAATTTGTTTTATTATTATATATATTTAAAAAAAAATAAAATAAACGTTGCTTAATACAATAGCCAAATGTTTTCACTGCCATAAACATACATTTTTTTTTCACATAAAATGCTGCCAGGGGTGTCCACAGAAAACAAAAATATTAAACAAAATAATAAAATATAATCTTTATTAAAAATAATAATTGCGTTATTAAGCAGATTCACACAGTACTTTTCTAAAGCATCGAAAACATACAGTAGGTTCCAGTGCATTAGGGAACACGGCCTTGTAGGTGACAGATAAGGCAAAACTCCAAAAGCGTCTACTTCAGAATTGTTTACAGAAGAATGTTGTGGATGTGGAATTGGTTTAAGAGTACTTTTAGTCTCAAGTGGCAGCATCGCTGGTGAGTTACGGTGACATGAGACATCTTTCTCGCCAATAAACCACTTCAAACTTTAAGGCAAAATAACTAAGACATCATAGTTTCAAGGTACAGAAATTCAGAAAGTCATTTTCATGTCAAGCTGGCAGCATTCATAAATAATAGCTCGTGTCAAATACATATCGTGACCCTGAGAATGAAAAACTGTTGAAATCTTTGTTGTTGAAAATTTGTTTTTCAGAAACATTTGATTGACTAGAGCAGTAAAAAAATAATTATGAAGGAGCAAGAAGAGGTCATAAGAAGGTACTGTATATTAGTCCTAAACTACACAAATGGTGTTGGATTGCCAGTTCCAGGTTAACTAATGTCCCTCCACAGGACATCAAGCTTTTGTAATATAATTCTACTTGTGCATCAATGCTTATCTATTTACTTTTCATTTTCAGTATTTTCTTTTTGTATCTTAAGGTTACAAAGCACACTCAAACTTGAGTAACCAATGGTTCCCTCAGATACATATTTCCTCCTGTGTATTCTGAGGTCTGCCCTGTGCATAGTCCACCAAGCAAAGTCCCATTCAGAGGGTTGCAGAAGGTTCCTTCAATGGCATAATAATCTGCCTCTGGATCCCTATCTTCTTCCTCTGTTTCCTCGCCTTCATGCTCCTCGTCCTCCCACAGACTTGTCTGGACATGAGTGTACTCACTTCGATCCTCGCATTCAGTCTCTCGATGGTAAAAGTAGCTAAAGTTGGACACTATGACAGGCACAGGAAGTGAGATGGTAAGAACACCAGCAATTGCACACATGGAGCCCACTAGCTTTCCCCACACTGTCGCTGGATACATATCACCATATCCCACTGTGGTCATGGTAACAACTGCCCACCAGAAGCCATGTGGTATGCTGACAAAATCAGTTTTATCATGGTCAGCTTCTGCAAAGTAGACAGCACTGGAAAACAGGATAACACCAATGAATAGGAAGAAGATAAGCAGGCCTAGCTCACGCATGCTGGCCCTTAGTGTTTGACCAAGGATCTGGAGGCCCTTGGAGTGCCGAGACAGCTTAAAGATCCTGAAGACCCTCACTAGCCTGATGACTCTGATGATGGCCAAGGATGTGGTTGGAGAAGCGTCATTGTCTTTGGCTAGTTCTGTTCCCAGAGTAACAAAAAATGGTAAAATGGCACTGAAATCAATGATGTTCATGATATCTTTAAAGAAGTTTGTCTTGCTGGGGCAGCAAGCAAAGCGCATGAAGAGCTCAAAGGAGAACCAGCATATACACATTGTCTCCACCATGAAGAAGGGGTCATGGAAAATACTTGGGGGAGGAGATATGTCAGAACCATTCTTTGCAGTGGACTGGTACTCCTGAAGAGGGGGAAAAGGACACATAGAAAAGTTTTTGTTTTTTTTATTCTAAACACAATTTCAAAATGATTGCATAAAATAAAAAAGTACATCATTTAAACATAATAAAAAAATTTACTAAAAATATTTATAATTACTTTAGCATTTGCTAATGTTTAATAAAGACAATGTTTTTAAAAATGTGTGGTAGCTATTTTATCAACACTGTAGCACAGGTTTTATAGCAGCAGATACTGCCCTAATTTCCTCTTAAATACAACTTTTTTTTTAATTGTTGATCATTTTAAATACATAAGAAATTAATTAAAAGATTTAATATTTTCTACGTTTGGCATGTAAAATGTGGGATTTGTAAGTCATTGGATTCCAATATTTTCTATCTTTCACAGTGTTGTATCTATTTCTGTTTTATGGTAGTAGCATCACAACAGACAGAATAAAATAAAAAACAAAATGCAAATTATCACTTACCAGCCTCTCCAAAGCTCGCAGATGGACAGGCTAAATTATTATTCAAACTGTAAAAGAACTTAAACATAAACAAATACCTAAATCTTTAAACAGCATTAGTTTAAAGGAAAATGTTTCTGAAACCCCGAAATCCTCAAGTTAACAAAAAGACTTAAAAGTAAATTGACTGCTTAATATAGATATGCAAACTAGCTTAAGCTTAATTTACATTACAGCTAACTGTACAAACAAATTTTGTCTTAAGTCTCAGAAAGAAAGTCAATTGCTCCCAAACAGTTTTTTTAAATACACCACTACACTTGAAAATACAACGAAACTGTTGTCATGGTATTTCTACAAGATTCATATAACTTTGGTTCATATTTTGCTCCTTCACATTAGCACATTTGGCAGCATCAGAAAAGTGTTGACATATGCGCCTATCCAATCTCTTTTCAGTCCACCTGTTGTTCCACTTCCCCTGTCAGCTAGCATTATGCTCATCAACTGGATAGTGGATATTTAAAACATCTCACACTCAACATCCAATGAAAAGCATGAAAACAAATGACATGGATATAAAAGGATGTGTAGAATGTTGTAATAGGTTATGTGTAATATATAAAGTTTCGAAGTTGTTCAAATAAACCTAGCAAATTGCTCATGACTTTCAGTAGCAGGTCAGCGACAGTGTTTATTACTAAAGGTGGACATCTACAGTATGTGTTGATCCGCTCAAAGGGCTCTCCTAAAACTAAATATAACCCTGTGAGATCTCTGAAGAGAAACATGAGTGCCTCGCTACGCTGTTCCTCATCCATCTCCACTTTTGTCACTATTCTCATCCCTGTGGCTGGTGTGTAACACTGCCAGGGCAGACTAGTGGGTGTACTGAATTGGACAGGAGTAAGTTACAGTAGTTTCCTGGCAGCAAAGCCAGCCTGGCCCAGCACAGCAGTCCTGGAGGAATGTGTTAACATGACCCTGTGTATGTTATTCATCCTGTGAGACCTTTCAGTCTTCGGTTTTAAGCCACCACAGGGCTTTGGCTCACCTTTGCTCATGTGTACGGTCATTTGTGACCTTTCATTAACACACCTAACTGTCTCCCCACTGTGTCTCTCCTTTCAATAATTTGTATTCCAGTCCCTACCCGTTACTCACTGTACCCATTAGTGGTTCCTGAATCTGTATCAGATTTAACAGCTGACTAAAATAATCACACCCCAAGCTTCCCACAGTCTCTTCCTCTCTCTGGTCTGCTTCCAGACATATTGGCCAATAGCTTTCAATGCTAGCAATTTTCCACCAAACATTGTAGTACTATCCAAGTGAGTGTTCACCTAAACACCTGCTTCCCATGATATCCTGTTTCCTTTGACCCAAATAGTCAAACATATTCCATTCAAGACATTACACCCTGGTGGTTTGTATTGGAGCTAGTTAAATGGGCTTGTTTGGCTGTATACAATTTTCTGGCTTGAACATTCAGTAAATTACTCTGGATTTTAAACCTTGATATTAAAATGAAAAAAAACTTTTTTGTTAAGCATAAGCCAGAGAAAGTATTTTTAAAATAGCTGTTCCCAGCAAAAATAAGTTTACTTTACTAGAGATATGTGACTTCAGTTAGACTTAAGATAAAAATCTGAAGGCAGACTTCCATCTCAACTTCAATGCTCAAGATTTCTAGATTTTAAAAAGGAACGTCCTGAATTAACTTTATCTTCATAAACCGACACTTAATTGTACCCATTGTATTGATTACATTATTGTTTTGCTCAATGGAATTACACTAAAAGAAAACCGATATGATTTTCCTGTTAGGTAAGGACCTAGGTCTTCAACAGGAAATCTTTTATTCAGTTGGCACTCGAGACTCAAGACTCTTTTTAATAACAAAGCATTAAATGTTCCCACTTGGCTGGCTGTTTAGAAATAAGACCTTTTAGTCTAGATTTTACATAATTTTTAGTTATTCTCTTAGAAAAATTATACCTAAGTAAGTTTAGTTCAAACTGGAGGTTTTTTTGTTTTTATCTAACCAACTGTACTTAAGATCTTCTTTTTAAGCACTTATCATACATTTATTAGCATACTAGATAGCATTATCCTCATAGAATATTTTGCTATGTCTTTTTGTTTGTTTTTTGCCAAATTGTGAAATCTAGTCCAGAGGGCACTAGTCACACTGCCCATCATTGCCTAAAAAACTTTAAAATCTGACCTAGAAAATTCGGCTATGGGGCTAGTAGTTTTTCAAGGCTACCTAAAGCAGGGTTAAACATGCCATAAAGAGGTGCAAATCTGGAATTGTACATTAAATGTGAACTTTATGCTCGTTCAAAACAAAGCAGCACGTGTTGCTCTGAAATGTGGTAAAATGCATAATCGGCTCTCCTGGTTTTGGGTGAAGGACAGATGGTTGTTATCACTGATTAATTTTTTAAATAATATTATTAGGACAAAGACACCATCTATGTTTTTACCAGAAACTTCCTTTTAGAAAAAACACACATAATTACTCAACAAGGCATGCAGTAGGGCTGTGTTTCACTCTACCAAAATGTAAAACCAGTTTAAGCCAACGTACAGTGATGTTTAGAGCCATGCATGAGTGGAACTCACTACCACAAAATATTAGACACCAAGGAACTGCTTATTGTTTTAAAAAAAACAGCTGAAAATATACTAAAAAAACAATCAGATTTAAACTGAATAATGTGCAAGTGTATTTTTGTAGGATAGTATATAAGATAAGTATGACTACATTGTAAATAAATGTATAAATTATGGTAATGTATGGGAATTAATATTGTATTTTTTTGAAAATGTTAGATGATCAAAATGTTGTTTTAATACTTAATTTGTAATCTGTTATAAATGTAAATTGTATACTTCTTAAACTGTAAACTGACCCCAGGAAGAATAGCAGATGCAGCATGCTGCTAATGCTAATGGGGATCTCAATAAACAATAAACAATGTGGGAAATATACTTACATGGAGGTACCTTATATTTCAGTTTTTTTAAGTATAATCACAATATTTTCCCATTTCCAAACCTTTTGCTTGACAGCTCAGCCTCACAAGACTGTCGAATATCATAATGTAGTTATAGTCTGGTCAGATGTCTGGACGTATATGTTGTATGTTATGTGATTGAGTTTACTTTGACTTTTCAATAACTACATCAATTAAATTTTTTTTACTGAAGCTGTTGCTGCTATTATTTTTCTCATTGTACACTAATTAACCATTTGTACTTCTCAGCCTATCATTTTAGGAAATATAGAAACCACATAATTCCTTCACACCTCTGTACTTATCTATCTCCCAAACATATAGTGCAGAAAATTACATTTCCAACCTCTTTCTTGAGGTCAGGCAGTGTCTCCAGGCAGAAGATAAGAATGGATATCACGATAACCATCACACTGATGATGGCAATGATGCGTGCACCTGATGAGGACTCAGGGTGCTCAAACAGCATCCACAGTTTTTTCTGGATTTCATTAGATGGCAAGGGCCTCTCTTCTTCCTTTGGAAAACCCTCATCCTCCTTGAAACGGTTCACGATGTCCTCTCCAAGCTCGTAGAACATCAGCTCATCCATAAAGATGTCCAGGGGTATGTTTGCAGGCCGACGAAGCCTCCCACCTGATTGGTAAAAGTACAGAATGGCATCAAAGCAGGCCCGGTTACGGTCCAGGAAGAGCTCATTCCGAAGAGGGTCAAAGTATCGTGACCTCCTGCTAGGATCACCAAGCATGGAGTCAGGGAACTGCGCTAAGGTGCGAAGCTGAGTTTCATACCGCATTCCTGAGACATTGATTGCCAGCCTTTCACTTAGCGCCCATCCGCTCCTCCAAAAAGACCCTGAGCGCTGTTTCTCTTTCTTCTTCTCTTTCTCATTTACGCTGTTCTCTTTCTCTCCTTTTTCCTCACTGTTGAGTTGGTTCTTCAGATGTTTATCTTTGTCTTCATCAATCTCTTCTCCTCTGCCTCTTCGTTCACTGGACTGTGGGTCCCTGCTTTCCATTCCTGTTTGTATCCAAAGCCAAAGATCGCTGCAAACCACTCTCCTGAGTATTTGTGGAACACCTGGACTCAAAAGCAAACCGTGTCTGAAACCAGAGTGATAATTTCATCAGCGGGTTTGGTTTTCAGGCAGCAAGCATTACAGATGGCTTCAGAAGCGAATGGCAGAGGGGACACAAATTTAGCACTTTGTTTAGTAAAGACGATAGATTTAACTACATATAAAAGTTAATAAAAAAGTTAGTAGATTTTTTTATTTTACCTTAAATATGAGCCGACAGGAAAAGCAGAATTAGTACTTAGTTAGTGAGAGGAAAGAATTTACTCACTAAATGTAAAACAGATGCTGATAGACACTAATGTCAGGATGAAAAATCACATTGTTCGCCTCCTGCAGTTCATCGAGCAGTCTGTCTTTTTCTCTGTCATCATGTCTTTCTGCCACATAAACAAAGTCCTCGTTTGGCTGTCAGTCGGCACAGCGGTCAACTCACTAATTGAGCTGGACACAAACTGTGCCTCCAGTTGTTTGCTCAAGGAACATCCAGGATCTTGCCCTGTCCCTCATTGCCTCATGTTGTCTGTCTTGAATTTTTTTAGTAATGCTGCCCTGTTGAAATTGGATCTGAGCTGTATCGCTCCAACCCCTCCCTGTTCTTTTCCTCCAGTTTAGCCATGAGGCATGACAACCTTCAACCTCCTGATCAAATGTCACATGTGCCAAACACAGATTGGTGCTTTGACTGACAGGAGTCCCTCGTTGTATTTCCTTAATATAGAATTTTGATATTTAAACGCGCCTTATTTCAAACAAACCAAAATAATGGAAATAAAATATTATGACAGTGGCATTGAAAACAAGTATGTTAATAAGGTGTTAATATGTTATGTTGCATGTCAAATGAACCAGAGATTTGGATCTCAAATAATTATCAATTCATTTATTTACTGGTGAAGAAGGAATAATCACTAATTCATGGATGTCGGCCCTTGAGTGTCATTTTTGATTTTAAAAATCATTTGAATTTGAACATTTAAATCTGGTAGCCATGCCTTCAAGTAGGGAAAAGAAAAAAAAGTAGAAGAAAACAAGCTTTGTTTTTTTTGTTTGTTTGTTTTTTTGTCAGAAAGAATTTAAATATCAAATAATGATTTTATATATATATATATATATATATATAT
>JBAMHW010000024.1:14793146-14807332 GCA_037177495.1 Rhadinocentrus ornatus | reverse complement strand
AGAGAGAGAGAGAGAGAGAGAGAGAGAGAGAGAGAGAGAGAGAGAGAAAGAGAGAGAGAGAGAGAGAGAGAAAATTAAGAAAAAAATATTTACCAAAGCAGACATTACTGTGTATTACCACTAGAAGGAGGTGATGTCTTGAACCAATGGAGAAAAAACTGAGAGGCCTCTGCCAACATTTCCTTGCTGCCGACTCCAGTGGTTGAAAAAAAAACTATTCTCACTAAGATGATCTATTACATATTCATCTGATCAGTGTGCTCACTAAGACCTGATCAGCTACAGTCTCAAAATGCTTATACTGCAATAAGTTAAAGGATATGGAGGCTGGACTGGACATCATTTAGCAGAATGTGACCATCAAGTATGAATTAAAGTGGAAGAAGGAATAATAGGGCAGATGTTTCTGGTTCTGTAGATTAGCTCTAAACTCTTAAGTTTTCAGGCAGCTATGCAAAGCAGTTATTACATCCCAAGAATCATGAGATGACTCCACATACCACATAGAAATAGAAACAGAATACAGCAAATACGCAGTGGGTAATCATGTACATGAAAATAATTACTTTGCTATTTCCAAGCATAATGCTCCGGCACCGGATACTGGTAGGTATGCTTGTATTCAATGAAAAGCCAGCTCACTCAGCTCAGTGATGCTGACTGTCTCTGAATTTACTATTTATTTTTAGTACTTTAATTGCAGTGAATGTGTTGCAAAAGATTTTCAGACTTTCTTTGTTTTTGTTTTTTTAGACCACTGAGTTTTCTAACTTTCCCCAAATCTCAGCTGCTAGATCAAAGAACAGGATGCACAAAATAAATAAATAAATAAAAAAGCACGGATCCCAATGACATGTTGGTGTTCAATGTCTCGGATGTTTAGATACAGTTTCAGCTACTTGATATGAAACAGGGAAAACAGCACTTAGGTTACCACATTGGTCTAAAATATCAAGACACATTTACAGGTGACCTCAGAGGTATAAATGATCATCATGTAACAATTTGCTTGGTTTAGAGACTGAAAATGGCTTATTGTAGCAGTCCCTGGCTAAAATAATTGTAATAAAATACAGCAGGTGTCATTCTTTAATTCCTTGGAAGAATTTTCACTGTGTCACTGCACTGTTGAATCCTGTTTCTGTTGGGATGATCAGCTGTGACAGTACACAATGCCATATTCTGCCAGTGTGGATAAGGGATTTATTTTTTTCACAAATTTGATACTTTTAACAAACTGACACACAACTGAGGTTACTTTTGATTTATTTGAAGTTGATTTCAATGATTTTTAAGCAATTTAATGTCTCTGAAAAAGCATTTCATGACTGTTAATTAGTTAATCATTCAAGCTGTATTGAAGGTTGGTTCACATTAGATCGCATTGACATTCATACATTTTAAGTCTCAATAGTAGAAATATGTTCAATTATGACGCTTTATTGATATGTCTCTATTTCTTTTTTTTTCAAAATATAAAAAGATAGATCATGAACATTCCATTGAAATATACTTTATACAGTTCTTAATGAGTTGTTCTTTGTGTCCAAACATTTCAAAAATGAAATCCGGCATAAATCAAAACCAGATGCTCCAATGACCCCCTCTTCTCCCCATCCACTCTCCTAATAAGACTGCAGTACAATGGATCAGTACTTAAGTCTGTTTTATACAATTTGATAGCATGTAAAAAAGAATCTTTGGAATGCTTAAATGGATACATGATACAAGACTTAAATGATATGCATGTATATAAGTTTATCTTTTTTTCTAATTAAAATAATATTTGCTGAATTAGAAAAATCTAGTTAGTATGATACAATTTCCTCTAAATCAACTCTGGTTAGTAAATTAGTAAAATATTTTTTTTTCTCATAAATGTGATTGCTAAGCAACTCTATGAAAGGCTATAAAGCCGCTGAATGTGTGGTTGCAATCATCTGAACTGATGACAGCACATCTGGGCGCATACAGTAAGTTTCGATCAGTGGCATTCGTGGTACAAATTGCATACAGTGCCCTCATTGGAAAAAAAAAAAACGTTCTAAACATAAACAGGCATAGAAAAAAAGACAGGATGCCACTGAGGATGTGTCACTGTTGAACTACATGGTGCCTTTCATATACCTGCAGAGGACATGCCATATTAGTGTGCCTAAACCAAGACCATAAGTGGCACCTTCTAATCATGTAAAGCATTTTAGTTATTTTGGTTGTGTGAGGTGTTTTTACATGAAATCTCTAACATTTTCTAACACATTGCAGACCGTTGAAAATAAAACAGACTTAGCACTCTCCACATTGTAACTGATTTTGTTCAACGTGTCTAAATCAAATGGCAGTATTATGCATTGGAAAAGAAAAGACATCTTTTTCAGCCTGGCACTGGCAGAGCAGTCACAATGTGCAGAAAGAAGATACGGCAGACCTAAAAGTTGGCAGTTAAAGACACTACATGGTAATAAAAACACAAACAGCTGGGTCAAGCACAAAGTTTTTTGTTTCTAAAGTTCTCTTAAACATCAAAGCCACGATAGCCCGATGCCCTCCAAAGAGAACTGGATACTGTTTTAAAAAGATATGGGACTAAAAGAAAATCCATGAACCCTTTTTGCAAATAGACAAAAGTTTAAGACCCTGTTAAACCAGCACAGACTCAACAGATTTGTTGAACACTCTGTTGTCTGTATCACACCGTTGAGTCTCATATTTTGGTGAGCCTCCAACTGAAAAGTATTAGGAATGGACAGAGGACCATTCAGCTGCCTGAGCTGAGCCCTGGACCAGCAGGGCTGGAAACTCACTTGAAATTCCAAACCAAGGATGAGGTTCTTGAAGAGCGCTCAACACTAGGATTCAATCATCATTTTACCATCTAATTATTATCGGTCTCCCCTTGGTATTTTTCATCCTCTCTTTCTCACTTTCTGACATCATTTTGGAAGCTCTGGGTCTCTTTGATCGGTGCTTATATGACTGTGTTTTGTGCTGCAATGAGCAAACCAGCAGAGCGAGTGACTCTACAATAAATAATAGGCGCAAAGACCTGACCATCTAAAAAAACGAAGACGACTTATCTCGACACACTCATGCTGACAATGTGAGTGTGAGTAGTTTTCTGTTTGCCTCTCCGAGGAAGACGTTTCTGCTCTACAACACGGCACAGTGTTTATACTTATCAGGACTGGATTAATGACAAACAATGACAGGAGGCTAAGGGGAAATGCCAAGACTCTGTTCCCCCTTGAGAGATTATCAAGTCATAATGCATGCGTTTTTTACACATCACTGTGAGGTGTTCACATTATCGTTGTCTATATACTAGAATTTATTATGTTAGAAAGAAAATAGCAAAACACCTACATCCACGCACACTATCGGCACACCTGAGTCCTTAAAACAACACCCAAATTTTTGGATTGGCAGTCAGATCCATGCAAACCAGAAATCTCTCTCAACTTCACCAGAATAGTATCACTTATGGTCTAGTTGGTCTTTACTGGATGAGCCACACTTGTACTCCTGCTTTCCTACTGGCAATGAGTGGGACAAAACTGCCTATCCCAGAGAAATCCTGCAATGGAGGCATGCAAGGCCCTTAAGAATCAACACTGAAGCTTTGAAGATACTTGAAGGACTCGAGGTTCTCCGTTTTACCTGCTACAACCATGTGACAACTCTTGTATTATTGCCAAAGAAAAGAAGTAAAGAAAAGAAAGCAAACTATGAGTATTGATCAAGCTGTCAAAGTTGTCGTATGGAGGGCTGTTGTTTTAGAGCAACTGCTGCTTTTGCTACGGAAGTTGTGCAAACAATTCAAGGAGAAAACATGGATTTAGTGATTAACAGCAACGAATGTCCTTTGCACAGATGCTACAGGCAAAGTCTGTTGATTTAGAAAATATACTGCTTAATGCGTTACAAATCAAAACTATGGCAGTGACCTTAAACACTGGAATGAAAAGTGAAGGGCAGTAGAAGCAGAGATTTCATCAAACAAAACATTGTTCAGGGTGTACTTTTCAAACATACATGTTTCAATATTCACATTTTTTAACTTTTCAAAGGAAAATATAGCTCTTCTCTTTCATTATAATCTTTTTTAAAACATTAATTGCATATAACATTTTTTTAATTTCTTTTATATATACTTTTTTGTACCTCTAGCACCCTTGTCTTCAACTAAGGGCTTGCAGAAAAGACAGTCATGCAAATTATTCATGCTGGTAAACAAAGTTACAAAAATGCATTTTCTTTTTTTCCATTTATCTCAGTTGTCCATCCTTTGTCTTCAAGAATCAGTCATTAATCATTGTCTTTCAACAAAAACTAACTAAATAAAAAATTTTCCCGCTGTGGGGTAGACAATATTGCACACCCCTCATGTTTCCTTCATTTTCTTTTCTTGTACTCCATTTCACATTTGCATGAGATTTTTTTTTCTGCTTTCTCTAAACCTTTCCGGCTCCGGAACATCCTCCAAAGTCATTGGAGAGTTGTAGAATTGTTTATCAAAATATAGATTTGCTCTCTTTGTACACATCCACGCTTGCTCTACCCTTGGTCCATTTCTTCCTATTTACCCCCTTTTGCCTAAGGGCTCTCCTTATCTTCATCTCGACACCAGCTTACCATTAAAGCTGTTGTTGGCAACAAGAGAGAGACAAGAGAGAGACAGGGCAGTATGCATCTGGGGATTCTTGTGCCAAATTGGCAGTGTTGGCCTTTGTGTTAGGGAAAATATTTACTGGATTGGTCCCTTTTATAACACATACTACACCAGCTGATGGACAGTTTTAGATATACTACAACAGTCCTTAGGAAGAGGGAGGGCAGAGATTTCTGCTGTAATTTAGACAGGCCAATATCCCTCAACCAACAGGGTGTTAGGTGTTGTTTTGACTACTTGAGTCAGTCTTTTTGCCCCTCATGGCTGCTTTAGTCAGACATGGGGTTTAATACTTATATGTGCATATAGGCATGGGATGATAGTGGCAGTTAAAGTACTGATGGTCATACTCATACTGATGAACAGTATGAGGGTGAGTAGAAGCCTCCCCGATACTAAATATTTCTCCGAATCTACAATACATTACAGAAGGTCATTCTGCAAGTCCATGCTAAAGGACCATTGGTATCCCACATATATACGTGCAAGCTCACATCAGTACATGAGAGATCAAGAGAAGTCTTCTTTTGTCATTTTGTGACAGGGGCTGTTTCAGGTGAGTTTAAAAGTACATATGTGGCTAGTTTGAGCTGATGCTACATGTGCTTCATTTGTTCAGTTTTGTAGTTGATGCTGCTTTTGATTATTTCAAAGAGACAGAAGTTAATGGAAGACATAGTTTTAGTGGCAAACATACAAGTGCTAAACGTTAACAAGTGTGCTGTTAAGTACTACACATTTTTTGATTGATCTCATTTTTGTGCGTCTTGTCTTTTTCTTTTTTTTTATTTCAGTTAAAAAAGACAAATCCTTTATCTCTCATGTACTCCCTCAAATATTTATTTTTTCTTCACTGGATAGGACCCCAAGAGGAAAATGACATCTAAAAGATCCCTTGAATGCATAAATTTTGCTCTCTTTAAACTGTTGATGGATTAAGTAAAGTTATTTCCCAGCCAACAGGTGCTACAATATGTTAGCAGAGATGCTACATTGTTCATGGTCCAGTTGAAGAAAATAATTTTTCTTCTTCTTTTTCTTTTTTGTCAGAAACTTGTGAAGTTGCTCAGTTGTTCAGCACTGCAGACGGTGCCGAGTTGGTCAACAAACAAGATGGCGTTTATCATGTCATAGAGATGTCATCTGGAATATGTAATCAGGAGTCCTTTTCTCTCAAAAAGTGTGTCTTTGTGCAATGCTCAGTCAATTTGCAGAAAACAGTAGAGGGGAAGGGTAAAAAAAAGGAAAAAAAAAGGTCAGTTGGTTAGCTGTCAAAAAGTGTGGTTGGAGTTCCGAGAGGCTGCTTTGGTAACGATGTGAGGAGCAGACCATGTGATTTTTTTTTTTATTATTTACTTTTTAAATTCATGATTAACTTCTGGTCTCTCTTGATCACCCCAAAGATCTCCTTTAAATCGTCCATCCGTGACACGCCTGTCACTTATGTGGCTCCTGCCGCAATTTTGTTTACTGGTTACTGACTCCTCATAAGCGAGAAGGCGAATGCTAGAAACTTAACACTGCAAAGAAAAAAACAGAAATCCATTAATAATACGGTCACAGATAATAAATAAAATGTAAATAATTGACAATGAAATTTAACTTGGAACATCACTCGTAGCTCTTGTGGTTGCTCAAGTTATTTAAAACAATTTTAACTGCAAAGTGTCATATTTTTAATTAACTAAATTCTCACAACACAGTTTTATAATGTTACTATTATTATGCACAACAATGAAATAGTCAGGGATTAGCATTACCTGTAAACTGCAGGTTAACTGTGTCAGAATGAAGTGCACAAATTTAAACAATAATAACAACTAAAACAGTCTAAAACACTGTTAAATAGATATGTACATACAGAAAACTGTAACATGTGTTTGTTTTAAAAAAGCAAAATTAACAGGTTGTTACTTCTGTGACTGAATATTCTGGCAAAAGTATTGGAAAAACAAACAATATTAAATAAAAAAGTCTGTTGACCGACTAACCAGCACCATACTGTCTACATATGAACAGCAGTGATTCATTACAAGAGTTAAATATGTTCAGAACATTTTAAAATAAATACGATTAAAATAAATAATAGCTTGTAGGAAGCTAACAACCAGTTATGCGTATGTACAGGTGCATGAGCAAACTATTTTACTAGAATGATATGTCCACTTTATGGAGGTTGCGAGGGGGCACATTCTGACAGATGAAAACATACAAACATACTTGATGCTATTTATGGAAGTTTTCATATGTTTAACAACATTTTTCAGGAGTGTTTACCCCCCTCCGAAACTACACATCATGCAAAATATGGCTTAACAAAAGTACTTTCACACATTTTTTTTTATTAGAAGACACTTCTGCTGTGTTGTCATCACCAGACATTATCCATTACTGCTGCTGTGTTAGCTCTTTTCATGCACTCTTCGTTTCACTCTTCCTCTGTAATTGTCCAATGCGTGGGTGATGTTTTCTCTGAGTTCTTCATTTATGCACCGGGCCATAGGTAAAGTAAATGTTGGCTAAGTGGTTAGCTCTGTGTAAAGTATCCTTCATGCAGCAGCCTGTATCACGAGGCACAAGCTAATCCAACCCAACATGGTTGCTCACTTCTTTTATTTTGAGCTCATTTTAACAACTTTTTTGCATTTCAGGGTTACAGGTCTAATTAAACCAAAGACCTGCTCTCGTGGACATCTGGTTATAATTTAAAATAAGGGAGAAAAAAAAATAATAAATAAAAATAAACACCTAAATTAGTATTGATTAGTTCAGTTTAAAGGGTGTTAAAGCTATGGGTTATGTACATTTTGCAGAGTCAAGCCAAATAAATATGTCCTACTACAGTCTTTCCTCATCTCGGTAATTATAAAATGATATGTAAGCCTATATATGGTCTAAACACATTTGATTATTGAATAAAAGTCTAATACTGTGTCTGAAACATTTCATTCTTCTGCTGCCTGAATAAAGACAAAAGAAATGTCTATCACTAGGGCCAAAAGATCTACTTTTTTATTACATGCTGTCATTATACACTGATTATTAATGTTAGCTGACTAACTAATGATAGTTGTCTCTATGTATTTAGATAAGCTGCTAGTCAGTAAGACTTGTGTATTATTCTTATCCCCTCATTTGCATAGATGCAGTATTTGTAAAACTGAACTTGTGTTCCATTTCAAATTTAAAGAACTTTTATATTTACGCTTGCTATTTTAAGTGTACAATTTTGAGTACTTGCATGAAGTTCCCTCCATGCGGGTGAGTGCAGATGCAAAATACTTCTCATCCTCAAGGACTGCCATTTTGGTTATGTAGTGGAGGGGAAGGGACCAGTTCAGATTCCGTACTAAAATACTAAAATTATTAAAGGAAAGTCCAGCTTTCTTTTGAGCTTCTCTGTTTAGTGTATATACACAATAGCAGGACTGATAACTGCTTCAGTGTGCCTATAATTAACATTATCTGTCTTCTTATTCACAATAATTCAAAGTTGAGCCAACAACATTCAATCCCTTGGTTCTCCAAACTGACAAATCAAAATAGAAGTTCAAGTCTGTATTTTTCCTACCGAAGCTGCACACTTACACATTTTATCTTCAGCTGTAGATTTATGTATTTGTATTGTATATTTGTCCCACATAGGACCAAGTGAATAACAGGAATAAGAACACACTTAGGTTGTGTGTTCATAGACGTCATTAATTTGTGAAACAGTTTACACAGCAAAAATATTAATAAAAAAAAAAAAAAACAGAAGGAAATGAGATGGTAAAACAACTCTAATACCTGTAAGAAAAATACACAGAAAGACAAGTTCTGTTTCCGGCGTTTGATGTAAACATATACACAAATATTAGATTAGTCAGAATCAGTGGTTAAAAAAAACCTTTAAAACACTGGCAAAAACACACTTAATTTTATATGACTTTATTGTTTACACATGTGTCAATACAGCTGTACATTTTCTATATTAACCACTGACCTATTAAGCACGGTTTCAAAGGTTTAGCTAGTTAAATCTAGCAAGTTTGCATCCTAAACTGACATCAGAACTTACAGGAGCCTCATAGAGGCACTTACAAAAAAATGCCTGTTGTTTTGTTCACTTTGAAAATGTTTGCTTCAGGGTGTTAGGTATTTATACTGGCCACAACTATGTGATTTAACTTTTACAATTCAAAAGATAAGTCACAGTTATGACATTCATCTGATAAATTTTGAGACTATAAAAAGTAAATATGAACAAATACAGTGCTTCTGTAATGATAAATATCAAATTAAAACTGTGTAAGACTGTATTTCCTGTAATCCAATTATAGCTTTAAACAAAAACAAAAATTCCCATATTTTCTTTCACCGTGTAATAGAAAATGCACATTCTTAATGTACATTACATACAAATATAAAATCAAAGCATGTGCAGAGTGTTGCATACACATTGCAGTTATTTCATTATTAAACAGTATGCGTATGCGCTTCAAAAGGCTAAATGAGACTTTGAGCACTAAGAGAAGTGATGCTAGCAAAAGTTGCTGATCCAACTTCAGGTTTTTGTATGTGAGGTATGAATAATTTTGACAATTTAAACCCGGCCAATCAGTGTGCAGAATGTCAATGTGTTTTTCACTCATTGCATGTTCACGAAAGATTTCTCTGCAGGTTAAATCATTTCTAAAACTTACCATTTCAGTTTTCCCACCCATCAAGATGGTTTGAGATTATACATCAAGGATCTACAAAAATGCTGAAAATCACTCGAGAAACACACCTCTGCATGCTGTTACATACTTTTTCAGACAACATTAAATTACTGTCATTTTTTGTCCTTATTTACATGAAATAATTAAATAAAAAACTAAATATGACAACTTTGGTCTAAGGATATGCGGGATCAGCTTACTCCCAAGCATTACTTCTTGCAGTGACTAGCTAGATCTGTGCTAAACTAGACAATAAAACTCCAATCATTGAGAGATTCTAGCAACTTTGATGTCATAACTTTGATGTAAAAACTGCATATCTAACTTCTCAAAGTCAAGCATCTGGAAGCACATGGATTTTTGACAAAATTGAGAATCAGGACCAGATTATGACAGTAGAACTTTCAGGACCTGACTCAAAGCTAGCATGGAAATACCCCTGCTTTATACCTGCAAAAAACGTGGTCTTGAAGCTCTAAGCTTTATCTCTCATTTTACTTTTACCATGTTTCAGTTAAAGTTTTTACACACAGTAACATGTCTTATTTCTAAGAAACTGAAACAATCCCTCATACAGAAAAGTAATTCCGTACAATGAAATTCACATTACCAGTAAAGGTAAGGAAAATATAAAACATTTACTAAACTAAAAGCATTAAAAATGAAAACCACAACATCAAAATGGCTTGAAAAAAAACAAGGCAAATGCCACATATTGTAATACCTTTGTACATAACACCTGGAACAGCTAAATCAAAGATAACTAATACATCTAAGTCTGTGCATTTTTAGGTTAAAAATATATCTGCATATTTACATATGTATGTGCACAGCATCTTTTCCAGCATAAAAGTAATATTGCATGTTTATTGCATATGTGAATGTGACATTACTTTTACTTTTTTGCTCCACTGTTAACATAAAATCTTTATACATGTAGAAGATGAGAATCAGAATAAGTTGATCTCAGTTGCAAAATTATAAGCTACAACTTGCTCAAGAAGCTTTTTTCTTTGTTTTCAATGATTTAGTATCAAATTGTAATCAGTTACTATTAAATGATGCAAAGAAAAAATAAATTTAAAAAAAATGAAGAGTTGTCGTCATGAGGTAAAACAGATGTTAACAAAAGCTGAAGAGACATGTTTAATGAAGTGGTCTCATGTTTATAGTCTCTTCACGTTTTGTGATATATCCATATTTTAATTAAATCAAGGTTAGTATTTGATACTGATTGTTAGTAAAGTGCTTGAATTTCTTTAAACTTGATAATTACATAGTTATCCATATTCAATGTTGTAGATTTCTTGTACTTGTAGCTTTGTACATATATTGCACTTTTTGTATATATATATGTACTTTGTACATATATTGCACAGATTTCTTCAAGAAAAACAAATATATAAAAAACTGTAGTACTACAAGTACAGATTCAGTTTATACGACTGTCCTGATAAGGATTTTTTTTTAAAGGTCTACTCAGCCATTTTTACAAATGATAACAGAAAATGTGAATTTACAATGTGAAAACTAAACAGTGCTCCTTTGCTAACAGTTTAGCTGATTAGGTTTTAAGCTGGTTCCAACTAAATTAGCAACCGGTAAAGTCAAAATGTTAGAAATGCATCCAACTAGATACTTTACCACCAATCTACCTTCATAAATTCAGAGAAAACTGGGTAAATGAAGGCTAATGTGCAACTCAAACGTTACACCATCTAAGGTTGATTAATACCTAAACTTTTTAAAGCTGGGCTTTAAAAAAAAAACTTGCAGCTTTAACAGTAAAAGTTTTTTTATATTAACTTCTTGTAGGTTAAAGGTTAAACCTAGGTTAAAATCTGAAGTGGTTGCTTATTACTAATTCTGCATGCTAAGTAAAACAAGGTTTTGTTTTGGACATTTAGAAACTCAACCTCAAAATTAACTCCCCCCACACACACATTATCCATAACTTTAATGTTTACCTACAATATGCCTCATACATACACATGTAAAGAAAATAAACCTTATTAGATGCTGTAATGTTCCAGCTCTTAGAAATGACTGAATAGACCTTTAATTGTATGCTGTAAGATAACAAAATCATTTCAGAGATCACATCAGTAATCTAATAAAGGAGATAATCTGTTTCATTTACACTATGGCTTCTGTTTTCTTTTTTAAACTCTGGATATTGCTTGCGTTGTTGTTCAAACTATGCACATAAAGTGTCTAGTGGTGATTAGTCAACGTTGCATTTTACAGAAGCTGTGATTTAACCATATAACATTTACATTTTAACGACAGTCACAAAGACAGAATATTCAAACCTGTTCAGTGTCAATCTAATCTATCAAATGATGTTTTGTCTTTGGCTAAATTAAATTAAGTATGTTGTTTTATGGTTATTTATCTCAAAGGAGATGTGAGCTTCGTTTTGTTTGGTCCATATTACACAAAAATGAATGTCTATCTACACATTAACGTTTTAAAATGTACGCATATTTTCTTTTTCTTTTTTTTTTAACCCATGATGCTAACTCATTTACTAACTGATCCAAAAAATTATCTTCTATCAATTTAAAATAACTGTATCTTTAAAAGCTACATTTTCGTATGTTACTCCATCTGCATACCTTATGCATGCATCACAACCTGTTAAAGTCATTCTACATTCAAGTCCATTTTACATTATTGCTATTATATTTGCAGCGTGTATAATGCAAATGGAGGCTTCAGTACGACCAGTTCATTGCTGATCCGCTGCATTTCTTTATCATCCAATCATTTGCATCCTCTCTGCTACAAAATAGAAGGGATGGGGGAGCGACAGCGGCGCAGTTGACCCGGGGTTTCATAGGTCTCAAAGGGTGGGCTAGTGATAGGAGCAAGCCGCAGTGATGACCCAGCCATTCCAGATATGTTACTGAGACTGCGAGATTTCTCATAGCCTGTCGCTTTAAGAAAATAATCCGAACCATTGACCAATTCATTAATTTATATTATGTGTAGATTTTACATGTTATGACAGACATAAATCAAATAAATAAAAAAAATTGTTAAAATGTTGGGGCACATAATGACAAAATTGTCCATATTCAAGTTATTTGTGATGAAGATTACATAGTTTTGAAGCATGAACATGAGGTTTATGGCCAAATATGAGGAAATTAAAAAGAGAAGAAGCACAAAAGTGAAGGGAATAAAATGAAAGATAAATTGAAAATGTTATTAAATTAAAAGACATAGAAAGGACACACGAGGACAGACAAAGACAAGACAGACAAGACAAAACAAGAAAAGGCGAGTTATGACATGTCATATTTTTCTAAAAGCAGAAGACAAAAGATTTATCCAATATTATACAGTTATAGGCCCATTGATTAAATCACCCAACATTTTCTCATGAGAAGATTAAACAGTCAATGTTCAGGTGTTTTAGACAACCTTGTGGCCAAAAGTAAACAGTTGGACAAAAACAAATAGTTGACCACCTGAAGTTTGAAAAGAAAAAGCATGAATAGATAAAGATAAAAATAGAAATGTATTTAGGTGGCATAGTTCATTTCCTTACATTATGCTTCATTAAAAGCTCATTTTGCATTTTATTGTTACCTCTACAAACTTCAAAAGGCCAACATTTAAAAAAAGCACTTTCTGTAAAGCTTAAAAACATTTCTATCCGGGCTGGTGGTTCTTCTTTACTGAGGTCAGTTTATATTCTGATTACAGTGGGAAATGACACGTAATATAAAAGAGTGATTAATGACTGAATACAGTTACGTAAGTGACTTTGAAGTGTATTGCATGATTCTTGCACTGCTCACGGTGTGTTTACAGCTTTATGCCTTTGTGTCCTTTCCCGCTGTATTTTAGATGAGAAACACAGCATGCAGATGTTGAGTTTTCCCTGTAGGAGGCAGCCACAGAGAAGGCAGAGCTGCACTGGCAGAGTGTTGTTGCATCAAGTGAAGTGAAATACACCATTGGTAAGAAACAATCATCTACCAATGAATGGCTAATTGACATGTAATGGGTGGAGCTTCACAGTTCCAGCAGAAATGTTTTATTAGCTGCAATTTCAAGTCAGTTTAATGCAGTAAAAATGTGAACTAACAGACTGAAAACTCCAACCATCACACGGCCACAGTCAGACAACAAGGAACACCCACTGGTTATGACGCCCTTTGTGCCTTCCTGCTGAAAAGGAATAAAAAAAAAGAAATACAAAAAAAGGGCAATCTTGTGTTGCTCAGGGACTGGCTCTAATACTCACATCATTTTAGCTAGCCATAAATAAAGTTCTTTTTGTTTTGTTGTTTTACTTTTTTTTCTACTCTGACTAGCTCAGGTACATTAGTTGGATGGTAACACTAAAATATTGATGATGTATTTTCACTGGGCTTCTAAGGCTTCTGAGAAGCTCTCTGGCAAATCCCTGGGGCTGTTTCATTCTCAAGTTCATGGGACCCAAATGTTTTAAAGCAAATATCAAGTTCCATCAAATGGCAGCAAAAACATATGAATGTTTGCTGACAGAGAGAGATGAGTACAACATGTTTAAAAAAAATTATAACAAAATACCTCGACTGGTTTTGTTGTGGAAGCAGAGCAATGCTTGTTAGTGAATGCAGACAAAAATGTTCTGTTGTTGGTTCTTAGGCATCCAGAGTTGATTTTACTAGTCAGAGCTACAGAAAAGCCTACAAAACAGTCTTATTTGCTGATAAAACATTTTGCAGTTTGTCATCATGGTTATTGTGGATGTTGTCCAATTAACCAGGAAAAATTGAAGATAGATACCATATATTGGTAAATATTTGATATATTTA
>JBAMHW010000024.1:14754598-14782594 GCA_037177495.1 Rhadinocentrus ornatus | reverse complement strand
AATAATAATAATAATAATAATAATAATAATAATAATAATAATAATAATAATAATAATAATAATAATAATAATAGAAATACGAAGTCTGCTCACAACAGACATTTTACTGTTAACTAAAAGCTAGGCTCCACAGAGAAACAAGAACACACATGGTTTATGTTTTCCATTTTTCATTTCAGATGTCCAATTTACCTGATATGGCAGGAAAAAATTATAAAGAGAAAAAATTTAATGCATTCAAGTAGTTTTTAATCAAAAGCAGAACAGCTAAAGACTGAAGTTTTAATTAGTTAAAATCTTAAATTTTTCTATTTAGAAAGCTACAATGGCAGAAATTAAAAGAATAAAAAAGTGTTAATTAGTCAAAAACGCTAATCTATCAAAAGCAAAAATAAAATATAAATGAAAAAATATAAAACATAAAACTTACAAATTGAACAAAAATATTAAAGATACAAGGGGATGAAAAACTACAAAAACAAGTATTGTGCAGCGAATGATTAAAACCATGTATATAAAAAGATGTAAACCCTGATAAACCTGCATCTTTTTTTTATGGCTTATGGTCCACCAACATCGCAGTGTTTAAGATAACATTATGCATTGTTCAAACATGCTACACATTTTTAAAAATATCTATTGAATTTAATATAATGAAAGCTAATCTGATGAGTGATTTCTAAGAAGAAAGCTTAGTTTGTGGTTATTGTCCTCATACAACAAAAGTGACATCTTTTCTGCTCTTTGGTGTCAATTCAGCTGATTTTATGCCTCCCAAATTTAGTAAATTTTGGACATGCAGCAAAATGATAAATGAAGATTGCTAGAACATTTGGAAGAAGTAAATATTTCTGCAGAAAACTTGCAGCCAAGCATTTGCATGTTCACTTCCAAATCACAGTCTATGGGGTAAGCTAAGTCATAACAGTGTTCCACCACAGAAATATCTGTTTTCATTTTGTCTTTTTTGTGCTCATCTTCTCAGGAATTTTCCAGTTTTACAATCTGTACCCATTCCTATAATTTTACTGTAGCTTGTTAAGTTGTGAGTGAATCAATTAGAGTTGCATGACAACACCAGCATGTGTTTGGGGGCTACTGCACAAGCTTTCCCTGTTTGCGGTCCACTCCTACAAGCCCTGCAGTGTATTTATAGATGCAGTATACTTTGTGCTTTATCAAATAAATAATAAAACACAGACATGGCCTGAGGAGCAAAGGAGAAAGGTAATTCATACTTGAGTGGAGCCCATATATATAAGAAGCTTTGGTGTACTTTTAGTGTCGCATGCGTGTATTTTCGACAGTATGCACTTATATAATATCAAGACCAACGAAGCCTACTGACAAATGGGTGGGCTCTACAAAGTTTTACTTATTTTCTGATATCTTGCTTCATTGTTTCTCTTTCTTTTGATTTAGAAGTATGATAAAAACCTACACATCACTAATCCAAGTGTCTTCATTGCAAAAATGCTGAGTTGTTTTTTTTTTTTAGACAAGATAAACTGAGAAGAAGTGTCCCAAAACAAGTGAACTTCTTGGAAAGTCTGTTTTAGATCACTATATTCATTTGTAGCAGATACTGCCAGTTGTGTTAGGTTATGCTGTTCAAAGATAGCTCCCTTATGGTGGCACAGGCAGTGTAGGATGATAGTGACTAGAGTAAATTAAATAAGTACAATCATGTTAATTCAAACATATTCTCAGATTTTTCTGTCATTTTTCTGTCAATGTACCCTCCTGCTCTCACATCCTCTGGTACTTTTTTCCTCCTCTTTCCTTCTTTTCTACCCTTTTCCACTCTATCTCTACCCTACCTCTCTTCTCCTTTGCTATGTTTCTCACTAGTCTGTGTCTGACCTACTTTCTCCGATTGCTGCAGTGCTCTCCTCTTCTGTATCGTGAAAACACACACACAGAGAGGTTCTCAATCACCCTCCCACCTCTACCCCTATACCAGCCCCCCTTTCTTGTCCCAGGGAAGCAGGATAGCACCAGAGGGACCAGCTCAGGATGCTCACTGGCTCAAGACTCACATCTTCAAATCAGGGCAATGAGAGGATTTGCCTTGACGTGTTATGCTCTTATTTCTGATGTTACTGATGTCACTACTTCTATGCAATGACATCAGTGGTGGAAAAAAATCCATATACGGATAGGAAAGGTGAGGTAATTAGCCAGACAATTACTTCTAGAAATAAATATTGGATTTTTATTTTTTTTTCATGCCATAGAATGCAATCATGTACAAAATGCAAAGTGCAAAACTGCAGTAATATTGTAATTTCTATGTGGGCTATACAGGTGGAGACACAGCATGGGATGGACAGGTGGAAGGGGAAAACAGCACAAGGAAGTGGTTGGAGCAGTCCAGAAGAGAGGATGAAATATAACACATATAATATAAATATATAAATATAACAGTGAGGGGAACAAAGAGTTGGTGTAAATCAAATGTTAAAACAGGAAAGTCCTCTGAGCAAAGATTTGTTCAGCCAAACTTAGCAAAGGTAGCTCCTCATTCTGATGACCTCAACATGATGTGACAATGTCTTGAAAAAAGGACAGAAAGTATATGACAGAGATGATAGTGAGAGGAAGACAGAGAGGACGACAGCAAAGAAAAAGAAGCGAATGCATCAAGAGACTGAAGGCTAATGGTAAATGACAGGCCACAGCCACAGAAGCAACTTCTGTCAACCAGAGGGACAGAGAGTTCTGAGTTTCTTTATACAGCATGTTAGTCTAGAAACATAACTTCATCTTAAGGCTGACAGAAGCTTCATGTTAAAAAAAATAGTTCTGCTGAATAAATCTGATTCAAAGTTTAATTATGTGACATGGATCTTTGCTGCTGTAATGATTGATCTCAGTGCTCCACCCCAAATATAATAAAAACAACAAGATTACTCCAGTGTTTATGCTCAATATTATTCAAGTGCTGCACTGCCTATATGATGACATGTTCCTTAATGTTGTGTCAACATTAATTTCAAAAGGGACTTTTATCAATTCAAAATCATAAGTATTATTTCCACCCACAAATTTTAATGCAAGCAATATGGCCCCAAAATATTCTTTACATTACCATGAGGGGCTGTATTTGGAAACTATTAATGTCTGTATGGGACAGAATGGATATTATAGGGCTTTGGCTTTCCAGCTTCTTAATACAAAATGTGGATTTGCATGAAAATGATTGCTGTTTCAAGTGTTTTTTACATTCCTGTATATTGCTTTACACTCACATCAGCAACCCTTTTCAAAAAGTTGAATTAAAGTCAGGACAGATGCCTATAATGCCTATAGTGCCAATTATGTGCATTGGTGTCTGATATAAAAGCACTAAGTGGAGCTGATCTTTGAGAAATGGAGTAAGTCATTGAGTCAAAACAGTCTGTGTGAGTAAGAGAAAACGTATAACATGCTGCTCTAAGCAACAATGCTGTTTTACTCAGTGGATTTGGGGATGCCGGCTTGCTGGGTTTTAGCACACACTGTTGCAGCACTTAGCCACCTCTTCTCAGAGCGTGTGAATGAACAGCGAAACAGCAGTGACTTTACAAGGACACATTTTTGTCCTGAAAAGGCACAACTGTTCTACCGTTTAGATTTTGCATTCTAACTTTTCTTTGCTCCATCCAACATTCAAGAAACAGTCCGGAGATGTGTCAGTTGTAAATGTTTTTCCTGATCTTTGCTAATCATTTTTTATGATGACTGTTGTGATAATTTTGCAATAGTCTGATACCTTTTCTTTATTTTGTAATGTGTATAGTTTGGGCAGCTTTGTTGTTTGTTTCATGTGGTCTGTAAATGTAGTCATTAGTGTGTATTGTTGTTCTAAGCTGCCTGCCTGTTTATAAATCAAGAGTCTTATCTATTAGTCAAGTTATAAATCTTAAAAAATAAAAAGCAAAAACATTTTTTAATAAACAGTTATGATCAATGCATGTTAAGCATGTCTGGACTAGATTTGTCATAAATTGTCTGGAAGTCTTTGTGCAACTTTAAATGATCAAACTTTACAGCAAATATAACAATAACAATAGCTTGTTTAAAACAGTTTCTCAATGTAGCAAAGAAATTCCTGGTTTCTGTAATTCGGATCAAACTACATTTATTTCATAGATGTGCATGTCATGCACAAGTGTAGATACTGTATATGTGTACATCGTTTGGTGTCGAGTCAAAGGTGTGTGGATATGTGTGTGTGAATGAGACAAACAACCTATGGGCACAGAATGTGTTTGTGCTGTTCAGATACCTTGTGGTAGCTGCATGGACAGTGCAATGAAATGATGGAGAGGGATGAGCAGAGAAGACAGAGAGAAAGAAAGAGGTAGAAGAAGATGATAAAAGAAGGAGTAGCAATCTGTCACTTCACACTTATTTATCTCCTCCAGCACTTTGTCTCTACTCTCGTCCCCCATTCCTCTCCTCAATGCAATGTGAAAGTGTGTGACTGAACGGCCATGTTAATGTTCTGAATATTCAATTCGGAAGCTTAATGTAATGTTGAGGGGAAGCATAACGTACTGAATTCCCTACAGTGGAACTACCATGTGTGACACCTGCAGCCCAGTGACCTTCAAGGTCCAATAGAGTCTCCCTCTAACTCCCTACACACTGAAATTAGATCAGAAAGATCATCAACATAAATTTAAAAGAGTGTGAGGCGGAGAAGGGGGGAGAACTATAGAGAACTAAATGAAAGAGAGCCTTTGAATGAAGGAAGTGGATGACTGGTTTATTGTGCTGTGATCGATGAATGAAAAAGTGAGACTGAAGGAATGGAAGAAAAGAAGAGGCGGAGGAGGAGGGGGGAATGGGCATCGAAGAGTGGGACTAAGAGACTGAGAAGAAGACAGGTGAGGGTGAGCATGAACATAAGCAATATAACCAAGGAGAAATTTTCTGAGCAGATATTAACCCTACAGGCGTTTTTTGCATGCACAGCGGTGCGCTGCGCTCTTCTCTAACGGGACCCTAGTGGCGCTGTGTTTACTGCGGCACCATCCAGAAGAGCTTTATCATTACAGTATTACCACAGCCCTGCCTGGCGCTCTGTCACCATGACAACCACTGCGTTAGCCTCTGCTTTCAGGCACCAAGGACAAGACTAAGCCAAATGCTGCTCCTACAGCTGGTGTGAAGGGCTGAATATAGAGGAGCAGGAGCCAAACTGTGATCATTCGGTGCTGCTGCTGATTGTTTGATACAAGATCGGAATTTGTCAGGTTAACGGTAAGTGACCTTGACATAGATACAGTACAGAAAGACACATAAAAGATTATGCTTCTCATTAACAGGGATATTTTTTTGCTACATATACTGATGGTGATGTTCGATTAGCATTAGTGTGATGAACAGCGACCAGTTAAATCGACTATTCAGAGTCTCAAACAGAGGGCGAAGAAAATGGGCGACCACTGCAGCAGAGTCAGCACTGATAAGGAGACATTGAAGGATGATCTGAAATCAGCACATGAATGAGGCATGAAAAATGAACATTCAAATTATGTGAAATACAGAACGTTCTCCTGAAGGGCAACCAGAGCAGCGGTTCTAGACTAGAACTGGGTGATTAATCTATTATCTTTGGTGAATGACTTCTTAACTTAATACTTAGCGTCAAGTGGGTGTATAACCTTGGGTAGGTTACAAGAATAGCCTTCATTGAGGCAATATTATAGGTATATTAAGATTAGATCAACTAAATATGTCAAAAGACAGCGCTTTCTCTTTAGGGTTAAAGTGTCTGAAATGGACAAGCAGTAAAAACTGTTAAAAGGCAGACTGAGGTACGAACTCTGAGAAACAGAGCAGGACGGACAAAAACTTCTAATTTGGTCAGTGTGGTGTTTTTACTATGGGTTGGATTATAAACGTCTTTAATGGCTTTTAGCTGTTTATGATCCCCAACCTGAAGGCATTTTAATGTGAGTTCAGGTCGTGCTGGCATGGGCCATAAAATGTGTCTTTAATTGTTTTTATGTTTATATGTGGTTTCCCGCCAGATGAAGCATTTTAAAGCCTTCCTGCTTTGTGTTCCTCCATATAAGCATGCTTGTAAAATTACAGCTGTTATCTTTGACTCGAGACAATATGCAAGTGAGTCAACATAGCCATATATTATTGATTTACATACATTTTAAAAACACTATATGTTGTGGTCAAGTGTGAAGTGCCAACATTGTTTATAATGGCTAGAATGACATTTTTATGTATGAAATACAGTATGATTGTTGTTGCATACTTTAGATACATTAAAAAAGAATGACAAACATGATTTAGGCAAGGTCTAGACTGTTCTGTAAAGCATGTAGTATATGTGGCTTGTTGCTGTATTTTACAACATACTGGACTATGCAGGAATAAATGCCAATTTATCTTTAAGAAATTAACCCAAATAGCTTAAAGGAAGTCTGTGCAGCAGTTGGCAGAGGAACTTGGGAGGGAGTTTATGGGGGACAAACATCCAGCAAGGCAGATGGAACAAGGTGGACCACATCAGGTGGAGCATAAATCAAAGGTGCAGCAGACTCCTAAAAGGAGGCACTGCCAGGTATGGAGAAGCTAAAAAATAAAGCCTCGAACATATGCAGCTGATGCCAGTTGCACCACAAGCAGAGAAGTGACTTTGACTTGCAAATAGTTGCATAAACCTCATTGAAAATAAGTAAATAATATCTCATTGTAATTAGTAATTATAGTATGTATGTTTCTATTAATAAATTTAGCTACAACTGTTGTATAATAGTATTTTTTTATAGGATTTCTAAGATGAATAAGTCGTCAAAAATAGTTTCTGTAATTATGCTGTTTGTTTATGAGATGCTTGATATGAACAAAAAAATCCATAATTATATTTCATAAATTGTCTTTATAAAACATTATTTAGCTAAATTAATGTACTACCATAGCTATATATTTTCTATAAAGAGAAGGAACTGTTAATCTACAGGACTCTGTCTTTAGCAACTTTTGGTAGGCCTGCACCTCATTTTAAAACATCTGCCTTTGACTCAGACTAGACAAAAGGTAATGCAGAAGATTTATGTGTTAACTGCAAATGAATCAATAAATTGATCTTGTCAGCTTTTACGATGTCAAGCAGAAATTCTGTCAACTGTGTCATTTCAGAGTGGTGCATTAATCTTGTGGTACCTGGGCTCATTTTAAAGAAGGGATTTAAAGTGCAACTACACCCCCTATATTTTGCATAACTCCACCCACTGCCAAATTTAAAAAATGCCTGAAACTATAAGGGTTGGGGTGGGAGATGTGGGGTGATCAGGGAGTTAAAAGTGGGCAGGCCGGGATACACAGAAATGATTGACAGACAGCAGCTCAGCAGCCACTAGATAGATTCAAAGCGAGATTCGCAAAGCGCCTACGCCACAGAGTGGTCTTTGAAGTGGAAGACTTTTACCCTCCTGAATCTCCTCAGCTACACATGAACAAGGTGGTTCTGAACTGTCAACAACTCCAGCAGGCTCTGGAAAGCTGTGGAGACTCACGGCAGGTTGTGCAGGATCAGCAGGTAAAGAATAAAGTCTGGTGCTACTTTTACACCCCTCAAAAGCATAAATCCATCTCATTGCAGGAATATTTAATCAGAAACTCTGTGAAAGAATAGAAGTCTGAAACTAGCAAATCTACACCATATAAGTTCACATCCCTTCATATGCGGTGTGGTTTTCTATGTCTGCAAGGTGAGGACCTGCCTAACTGCATCTGAAGGGAGGGAATTGTGATGTTTTTAAAATTTTCTCATAACTTAGACAAGCACCAAGCACGGCTCTACATCACGAAAAACAAAATGGTGGTAGAGATATCAAAGTCGTGTGACCCTTTATTCCTCCATATGCCTGCAGCTGTGTTTCAGGTAATGAAATCAACATGTGTGGGTGACAAGTTAACTGGTAGCCCTATCCAAACCAGAAGAAGTAGTAAAAGCAGAAAAGTGTAAGCCTCGACTGCGGGTCGCCCAGCATACAACATGGCACACTGTGGAATTTGAAGGGCAGCAGAGGTGAGCTGTGAAAAAGGCTGGGACAGATAGAAATGCATGAGACAGTCAGTGGAGGGACTGCAAGTGTTGCGTATATGCAAACACATACTGTGCTCAAATACATGCATCAGGCTTATCAAGCTCCTGAATTGCAAGCCATGAAGAAGGAGGAATGCTGGGAGCTGTAGCAGATATAATTACATTCTACTCAGGGTAATCCTGGCATATATTTTATTTTCAGTGTTAGAAACACTTGTTCTCTGAGGTCAGTGCTCTTGGAAGAGATCCTGGTAAAATTTCAATCATTGCACAGACTTCTGTTTTAGAGATTCCCCCAATGACTCAATTCTTTGACATGATACAGATTAATTGGTGAGCTTTCACACACACACACACACGTGCTGCTTTCTTTTTGACACGTCACAGTGTTGTACATGCTCTGCAGCATTCTGTTGCCTTCTTTTTTATTCCCACTGCAGTCCTGTCAAACATTTCTAAAGACAAACACACTGTTTGCAGGTATTTGGACTGTACACGTCTCTTCCTTCCCGTCACTGTTGTATCTGGTTCAGATTATTGCAGCTTACATGTGCATTTTTCCCACTGAAGGAGCCTCAATCCTATATTCCTCTATATTTCATCCTTATTTGTCCTCTCCTGTCCTGTTTGTTCTGTCAGAGACACATAATGCAAGTTTATGTCCTTTCTGTCTTCAAGCCTCCTCCTACTCTTCCAAATCCATCTGTCCTTTCTTCCCTGTCTTTCCCCCAGCTTGCTTCTATAAGTGTCTTTAATCTACCTCCCTCTTTGCTTCATCATAAAGACAATGAAACATCACAAAACACGAATAAAGGACAATCTGCTCTTGGAGTTCCGTCACACACTTTTCTAGACCAGATTTCTATTTAAAGTGCACATTTGTTCATACACACACTCTACCTCCATTCTGTTGCCACTTGGACAGGAGGGACAATCAGGAAGCAGATGGTCACCCAGGAATCATCCCAGCAACGCCCTCCAATGTCATTTTCCAAGGGAATGAGCAGGGATTCAGTTTGACTGTTTAAGTGCCATATAAAGACATGAGCCCACCCAGGCATAAACGCTCACAAAAACTGTTGTGTAAAAATGTTAACAACAGCAAGGCAAATGCCAGCAGAAGGGCTTCGACACTAATGTAACCTGATCGTTAATTGCCAGTATTGTTCTTAAATGGTAAAATTACGTTGTTGTTTTTTTTTCTAGTTTTCAGGGACATTTATCTGAACTTTAAAATAAGGCATTTACTGTCTTTGAACATTGGGAATTTATCAATGTGTTGTTCTGACATTCTATTTTCTTAGTTAATCAAATGAAATTACAAACAAGGTCAGCTTGATGATATCATTTTAGGCCTGAAGAAATTTTGACTGCAAAAAAAAAAAAAAAAAAGATTTGTTTTCTTTATCACACATCATATATTTCTATTAAAAACATAGATTAAAGATACAACAAGTGAATATGGCTATGTTTAAACATATATCACAATGAGATGTCCCCAATAGTTTTGTTTAAACTCTAGGCAAGTTTTCTGACATTATGCATTCGATGTGCAGATTAGTTAGAGAATCAGCCTAGATGCTAATTGCATAGAACATTTTCAAAAAAGAAACATAGGGACTGGAAAAAGCTAGGTTTAAATTTTTTTCTACACTTCTTTGACATTTTAGACTCAGTCCTAATTCCCAGCCTCCATTTAGCAGGGATATGGTATCCTTTAACCTTTTGGGACTTAAGGAATAGTAATCATCTGAGGGACCATTTGGATAAGTGGAAGTCAACAAGTCAATCGTAAAAAGGGGCACCTATCCTACCTGCAAGAAAAAAAAAAAAAACAGAGGGCAAGGACAAAGTGGCAGAGCCAAGGATAGGTGGTGGAATGGAATTTTTGGAATGGAAAAGTGTTTTTGTCAAAGGTGATTGAGAATTTCTTATTTTATTACTTTATAATTGAAAAATAAATAAAACTTTCTCCATGGTAATCCCCCAATTAAGTCCTTACATAAAATTACAGCCATCTATACCTGATTAATCTGCCTATCCCAGCTACTACAACGGTACACCCTAGACAGGTCACCAGTCTATCAAGGGGATCACGCAGAGACAAATGAGACAACCATTCATGTCCACACGCACTTCCAAGCTGAATTTAATTCATAATTAGCCTAACATGCATGTTTTTGAACTGAGAAACCATGTATGCATGAGTAGAACATGCAAACTCCATTCAGAAATGGAAATGGAAAATGGAAAAATGGGAAAAATTGCTAACTAAAAATGTGTTTTTTAAATATCCAAAATTAATTATAATCTATTACATTATGCATCCAACTGTTTAAATGTCTATTAGACGAAATCCAGTAAAGGAAACAACTAGATGTGTATTTTTGGATGTTTCCTATCCGCTTGTGCTCAAATGACTTTTGCATGTGTGAGAGTGATGTGCAGCGTGACATGTGGAGCTATGTCATATGAAGTGATTTATCTGCGTGGTTTAAGTGTGAACACTCATCCAAATGGTTTATGAGCAGCTACACTTACAGAGTATGGGCCAACACATAAAGGTGAGCATAGAATGAATGAGTTATGTGTCACTGGGTGGCTTAAGGGGTCAAATGGAAGATGTATGTTGTAAGTGAAGTGGGTTAGTATGTTTAGTCAAAGTTTTTCTGCGATTACAGGAAGAGCTGGATATTGCTAATGAATAATTGACCATCTTGACTCTGTAAAAGGACTTTAAATCCAGCATTCAATCAAAACAATTTTCTGTCAGAGTGTTTGTTTACATACACGTGATTATGCATGTTCCAGTTTGTGTGATTAAAGTACACTACACACTGTTCCCTCACCTAATTTGACAAGACTTGCTCCATTTAGACAATTCAGGTTTCCACCACTGTAATCGGCTATGGCATTTTGTGAGCTCACTACTACATCAGTGTTCTGAATCATTTTCATTCCAGACCATAAGAGCAAAATGTCCAGGATTTATCACAAGGTTCAACTAATTGACTAATTGTCTGCAGAGTTGTAGTATCCTGATTCAGCACTTAACCAGGATGGCTAAATGGACCGAGGCTGGGATGAAACAGGAAGATGATCTGACATAAAGAAGAGAAAGTCATGATGACTGAAGTAACAGAGCTACTTTTACAACATAACCACATAGCTTTTGGTAAAAATGTAATTAGACATGTACAGCTAGTTTGGGACATTTTTGGAAAAACTTATTGGCTTTCAATGCTGAGAGCTGAAAGGGATTAATATCTATTTCCTGTATGTATGACAAGTATGAAGTGACAGCCTGCAAAGGATGTGCAAATTAGATTCGTCCCCATTTTAAAAAATACACATATGAGCCTCCTTTTTAAGTCACTTAATCTGCAAGAATACAAAGCGTATAAACCACATCTAAGTTTTACAGAGGGTTAAGTACCAGAGACTAGTTCTTGGCCTGGAGCAGTTGCCAGGCAACTAGTGGAGACCGGTCCTGCTTGAGATAAAACTAACATAACATACAGTAAGCCTCTGGAAGATGTTAAAGCATTGTTTTTACATTTCCTTTCTGTACAGAAACAAGGCAAAGGTGTGACTCAGAAAGCACCAACAATTGGAAGGGAGTTTTGTTTTCACATGACTCAGAAAATCTGGATGTTTTTTCCTGTTTCCATTCTTTATGCTAAAGAACAGCAGCACCATATTGACTGTACTGTCACTGGCTGGTATCAGCTGTCTCATCAAATGTGTTGCAGTACGAAGTTCAACTCTGTTCTGTTTTGATACTTCACAGACTTGAAAGGTGCCACAACATTAGGATAGGATACTCAGTAAAGCATCCAGAAGGCTTACGGTAACTTTCAACAGTATTAATACAAGCCAATTCAAAATAAATAATAGCCTAGTTAAGAAAACCAACAGATTGCATTGAAATGTTACCTCTTTTTCCCCTCATAAGCACATCTTGCTTACTCAACACATACCTGTGTCCGCCCTTCAGCATCTATCCAGCAAAGTATCGCCAACACAGTGCTCAAGTTACAAGGCAACAAACAGAGGGAAAGTGACTTCTGAGGATGCAAACACAACATGAGAAGGCCAGCAGTACAAAACCTTGTCAGGGAAAACTGCAGTGTAATAGATTTACCATCTCCAGACACAGTAAAGCAAAGTTGACTAACTGCCACACCTCAGCCGCTCTAAGAAAACAATTAACCTTAATCACTCAGTGAGCAAGGAGAAATGATTTTTTTTTTTTTTCTAGCGAGGCGGGTTTGTTTGTAAGTACTGTCTATGAGCTGAGTGATCATACAAGTACCACGCATTATCCTCTCACCAGTAATAGAGGAACAGATTTGCCAACAGAGAATGAAATTAAGGTCTCCTTTTCCTTTCATTGCTATTTTCAGAGGCAGCCCACAGGGGGAGGAACAAGAATGGAAGTGGGAAACAGGCCTTTCAGAAGGGTCAGAGTTTGAATGCTGGATGCAATGCTAATAGTAAAATTTCATGATGCACTTAAAATATTTGAGTTCATTAGATCTCCGTTAAATTGTCTTTGTATAATATGGGAAATTATTTCTTCTTGTGGTTTTGAAATGAATTAAACTCGTGTAGAGATTATGATAGAGCCAGCTGAAATGTTAAGAGCATCAAGACAACATAGTCAGGGATTGCTAGAATCTGCTGGGAGTAGCTCCCATGACAATTTGACTAGAGCTGGGAAATACCGTAACGAAACTGTTTAATTATGGGGGAAAACAAAACTGTTGCAAAAGAAATCTCACAAGACTACAGTATGCTGGATTAAAAGTGATCTAACAAAAAGCTAACCCAGTTCATTTAAAAAAGGATAACATGTTCTGTTGAATGTAAGACCGTATAATATACTTCTCAGCTAGTGGTGAAAAGTTGCACTGGTGAAACCCCATCTTTGTCTTTGCACACCCAGAATTTTAGCATCGCGGTTACAAGGTCTAAAATGTAATGTAACATTTAATGCAAAATAATATATGAATGCCTATCAATATATAACTTGCTTACTGTCAGTCCAGCACTGCAATTTTCTACCCAGAGATGACCTGTTCTGAGGCCGTTTTACATACTGGCAGGTAACATTTGTGTTTATGACAGAATGGTGTGCTCAAGTGCTGAACACAGTGGAAAAGAACAGCAAACAATTGAACTGCAAGACATGACCTTCAGGGAGAGGTGTGTTCTGGAAACGACGCTGCTCCCCAGAAACGAATCAGATGCAGGCACACAATGTCCGATTTTTTGGGGGGGGCAAGGGGTGTCTTATACATGCTGAGCTACAAATGGTCCTTTGTCAGGAGACTGCTGACAAAGACAACCGTATCCTTCTAGTGCAAAACTGGAAGTTACCAAAATATAGCTAAACCTGTGGGACAGTGGGCTAACAAGAGGTTAGCCATCAGTTGAATTAAAAGCAGCTTAGCAGAATAATATTTTAAAGCTGAGCGTGAAGTAGAGAAAATTCTGTATTTCATATTTTGATGCATTCAACTCAAACCCCCTTAATCCAGACTTTGATGTCTACAGTAACACTGGCAGCTTTAAACCCTCAAAAAGACGTTTGTAGATGTGTATGTATGTAATTGTGTATATTGCTTTTGAAACCGTTTCTGTTTTTGATCGCATATTCAACTTGCTGATGACAAGTGCTTACATCAAATTACATTACCTCAGGGTCAATGTCAAGAAATTAACAATACATTAAAAATTGCTCTATAATAAAAATGAATCCCGAATGATTCAGTCACCGTCATTTAAGTAGATTTGAGTTCAAAACAGCTAAAAAATTATGGACCCAGGGGATAAATGAGCCAAGAATAAGATCTGTGTGACGTCTTAGCTGTACTGCAAGATCTATGTCAACCAGGCATGGATCACTGAGGATAAAAAATGTAAATTGTATAGTTTAACACCTCGTCAAAGAGAAACAAATAGGCCCATGAGTCTAATGAGTCTAAGCACCTGTAGGCTCTCACATATTTTAAGAGGTGAGGACAACAGAGAGGATGGCTTTAAAAACAGGCAAAAAGAGAAGATAGTCAATAAAATATCAATAAATTGGAAACCATGAGGACTGGGGTAGGAGGATTGGATGGCTCAAGCCTTCACAGATAATCGAAGATGCTAAGACAGGAATCCCCACCCCCGCCATTTAGTGTCTTTCTTCCTGTGGTTGTCACCTGCTTGGTGTTTGTCTCAAAACCCCTCTTCCACCTCTTTTCCTTATTTTTTCTTACCAATCTATATCCCCTCTCAGGGTCTTCTTCAGTCCCTTTTCCCTCCATTTCTCTTCCCTTCTCCATTTCCCTCTTACTCTCTCCCCCCTCTACCTCCACCTCCTTTCTCCTCCTCCAGTGCTGCCCCTCCTCTCTTCCATGTCTACTGCAGCAGAAAAGCAAGCACAGACAACAGCATGTGTGCGTTTGTACATGTGTGTGCTACTACGGTAAAATCCACAAGCGAGTTTCGCAGGATCACGAGCAGCGATGGTGACATAAAGAGAAAAAAAAAGCCTGTTTGCCTGTCGAGTGCCCTGATCACATCACTGATTGCTGCCCCGTTACATCACAGCCATGCAAACAAACCCCCCTTTAAATCATTTCCCCCCCCCATGTCGCTTTTCTTCTCCATCATCTGCCTCGCTGTATTTCCACAATAGCATCTCCCCTTATTTTTTTTATTTCCAAATCTTTCTCAATCACAATGTCTTTTCTTTTTACACCTCATCTGCATTTCTCAGAAGTGAGGCGCAAAAAAAAAAAAGGTTGAGGTTCTGCCTTATTGGATGGGATACTTTTAGAGCAACAGTAGAGGGAAAAATAAGTGATCTGGGTCACATCACTGTTTGACGTATGGAACAGACCTACACACTAAAATGGGGCTACGTTCACCCACAAATTGAGCCGATACTGCATGTCCTCTGAAATTAAGTCCACCTACAAACTGCTGTGCGCTCTTCATAACCCCATTATCATGTCAAAAACATCACTTTCTGCACCCATCACACAGAACGCATATCAACATATATTTCTGATTCATAAGTGGACATGGTGTAATAACTGCACATAGCATAATACAGAGCACTCTGACAGCTATGCAATATGTATAGCTTTTAATGTCTGGACAGCAAAAATTTTAAGCCATGTTGGAAATTCAAACACTTAACCTCTCTCCATTAGATTCAACAGTTAAAGAACTACCCCTGTGAGCTGTTATGTTGCATGATGGTGGGTTAGAGAGCGTTGGAGCTGGGAGAAATCAATCTGACTGGGAAAAAAGTCACAGTTGGTAAAGAACTTCCTGTCTTAGCCTGAGTACAAACAAGCAGATTTGGTGGCCTAACTCAAACTATGTGTCCTTCACTGCTCAACATTCTTCCTCTAAAAGCAAATAAATCCATGTAGGTCTATGCACAAAGAGATGTGAATGTATTGTGAAGGCTGCTGTTTTTGTGTGCAGTTATTGTTTATAATTGTAGATACAGCATTTATTGCTGACTGTGCAGTGATTTAGAACTTTTTGTGCTCTTAAAATTCAACAATTTTCATGATGATGGCGATAATGATAGGCTATTGGAGGTATCTGTTGTCTGTCTGGTTTTGCATTTGGACCTACAGCCTTCATGAAACATAGCACCAACTGGTCCTCACATACTGTCAAGGCAGCATGAATGATACTTAATGCAGAGGATGCCAGAAGAGGATAATCAAACTACACCTTTGGATATAAAAAACAACAAATATCAAAGCAGCTGTGATCAAGCAGCTGGATTTGTCTGTAGCAGTAAGGAGAGAGAAAAAAGTAGATCCATCACGGATCAAAAACACAGCCAGAGGTACTTGTTACTCTTACACCTGTATGATCAAATGGCACTTAAAAGCTGATTTTAGGAAGTAGATAATTAAGAACTCAGTAAATCAATAAAGGGTATTCCAACAGTAAGTTATGTACACCAGATTAAAAGCCTATGCATAAAAAGCGTGCGGCATTCAACCGGGACAGTGGAGACTGGCAAGGGGGGAAGAAGAACAAAAACCCAACAGTGTGTAACTCTACCAAGGACAAATATATGGAAATACGGAAACCTCAAAAATCCTCCTTTGTGATGTCCTAAAATAAATATAGCTACTATCATGTATGGCGCACTGATGTGCATCGTAAACGGACAAGTATCACCTAATGAAGGCGTTTAGATGCAGGAGACGCAGTGGATGCTGCGTCCAAAGGCAGATATGTGTTAAATCTGCTCAAGTGGGAGTATATGACCACAGAAATTACAAGGGTCGTAAAAAAATGGATCTAGTGTGAATCAAAATCGGCTGAAGGTACTTTACATCGTATATAAAACGCAGGTATGATCCGTTTGCCTTTAGTTTTTCATCCGTCAACTGGTTGTCGACTACCGATCTAAAGCTATAGGCTAACATACCATTTTCCATTTCCCAAAGCTATCGGCATTAATTATTCACTATCAGTTGGTCAATTTGGGCTACCGCCATTTAATACGCGCATTACTGTCAAAGATTACATATCAGCAGTTAGTTGTTAAGGCATGCTAGTTTGAAAGCCATCTACATATAATGCTGATGGAACATTTGAAAACAAAGTTATCAAACTTATTATGACTCAAGCAGTTGTCTGAGACATCATGAGGCAGAATGTGCAACAGTATAGAAGGAAGTTGGTCCCTGCCTGAGAGACATTAGTAACTCACCCGGGCATATTTGGAGGAGTACGGATCTTCAAACAGTGCCCATATTCTGGGCTGCCAGGTTTTCCACCAGCCTGTTCTCCTCGCGTCCTCTTGCATGCACAGTCTTTTCAAGTCCCCATCCGCACCACCCAGTGCTGGGTCGTCGTCCGGCGCGTCCGGTTCTGGAGTCTCAAAGCTGTCCAGCGCCTCCTCCGCATCCCGATGCTGCCGGTAATTCATCCAGCAACACGCCTCCACGTCCGTCTCATCGATGCCCCAAAAGGCCAGCTCCTCTTCGAACAGGGGACCGCACACATCGTTGGGACAGTGCAACTTCCCGGTGCGGTAATAGTTGAGAATGAAGGAGAAGACTGACGGGTGGCGGTCGAAGAAGAACTCGTCTAATTTGGGGTCATAGTCGAAGTTGCTGAATGCGTCCGGTTCGGTGAGCCAGGATAAGCGGGTACCGGGCAGTGTTTTTAGGGTGCTCCGGTAGGTCTCATGCCGAACCCCGCCGCAGTTTATCACGATTTTCTCGCTTTCCGACGGACAAGTCATGTCTGCGCTGTAACATGCTTTGTTGGACGACTTGTTCCCACCCTTGCGCCCTTTGAAAGAGGATACACACACCGAACTGAGCATAGAGGACCGGGGGGGAGGGAGAGGATGAGAGAAATCGACGGGAGGAGGAGGGAGGAGTCTGAGGAGTCTGCGGGGAGAGAAAAAAGGGCAGAAATTTTAGCAGAAGGGAGAAATAGATGTGGATTATCAACATTGCTATACAAATTAAGATTCACACGCTATTACCAACTGTATGTGCAATTATTTACTTGGTAATCTTCTGATGGAAGGACACTAAACGACCTTGTGAAGGTGCAGATAGGAACAGGGGGACCCAGGATGAAAATGATGGGGAGCAAAATAGTTTTTAACACAGCATCCTGGAGCAAAAGACATGCCAGTGTAGTGTAGGAAAAACAGGTGGCTTTGAGCACATTGATGAGTCAGCATTTGCATGGGCTGATTGCTGGCACTACAGTGATGAGGAAATTTGACATGATGTGATTGGAATTCCGGGGCTGTTACCATCCTTTATTCCCTCCACTGAGCTTTTCCTCGAACTGCCATGACATGCTCTCATTCAGCAACCTCTAAATTGTAAATCTTGTTAATGCTTGAGTCAGTGTTCATTTAAATCTTCTACCTAATTAGGCCACCCCAATCAACTTCACACTCCCCCACCACCATCGTCACCACCACCTCAAAAGACACTGCCTTTTTTCTTGCCTGGGTGCTGGAGAGTTGTGAGGAACAGCAACATACAGATGAGGAAAAGAGAGGAAAAGCCGGGATCCATCTCCCCCTTCAAGAATACCTCTCTGACATGGTAGTGCACAGCAGTGTGTGCATATGTATATAAGCATTTTTGTGTGTTAATTGCATCCCGAGAGTGTGTTGTCCATACTAATGTTAGATCTCCTCAGTCAGCCTATGTGCGTGCTACACACACTGCTGCAGCCCCCTCCGACCGCACATAGATTCATGCGATGCACAATTATGTCAGTGCTCTCTTCGCCACTTTTCCCATGCGCTGTGTGTGTGAATGAAGACTTAAAGAGGATGAGAGAGAGGTGAGAGGGAGAGAAAATGAGCCCAAAAATCTGATTCTTGATGAAAGGATCCAAAAGGAGGGGATAATCAGGAAAGGCTTAGATATAGACCTTAAGATGGGGACAAAAGAAGGATGAAAGGGGAGGAAAAAAAGACTGAAAGTGAATGCAGCATTCTCACTGGGGGCAGTTACAGTAGGCAGTTGGTATAATGTTTTCTCTTGTCTAGTAATAGAAGGAAGGGGGGAAAGCAGAGTGTGTATGGGGGAGGAGGAAGAGCAACGAAAAGGAGAGTGCACTATAAAAGTGAATGAATTCTGCTGCAGTAAAAAGCTGGAGTTATTTGCTCTCTTTCTCTGTTCTTCCAGCGAGGTCAGATTGTTTGCCTGTGGGCTGCGTTGCCATCCGGAGGGGTGCACAATGCTTCAGAAAAGACACACGTTCACAGCAAAAAAGCCTATACATGCACCGTATTTATGTTGTTAACCTTTTTCTCTCTATTCAAAGAATGCACCATCCTCCTCCTCCTCATACCCCTCCTCTCCTGTGAGCTCCTACTTCCCCCTCTCCCTCCCTCCCACTACCTTGCTTTCTTTTCCTCTCTCACTCTCATATTCCGCATAAAGGAGTCACATTTCACTGAAGAAGGGGAACCAAGGCTTCACCTCTTCTTTCTCTTAACAGTCTTATTTCTTTCTGGTGCTTAGCTTCATCTTTCTTGTCACTTCTGCTCTCTTTCTGTCCCCATTTTTTATCCCCTCAATTCACCTTACTCTAATTCACTCTTTCCTCCATGTTGCCCCTCTTTCATTCTTTCCAAAGTAAGATACCTTCACTTTAAGTCAACTCTTTTGTCCTGTTCCTCCGGTCATTTTCTTTTTTGTGATGTTAAACCACTGCATTCTTTTTTTAAACTTAGTTGCTTTTTGAAGAAAAGAAAAACTTCTGTTCTGGAAAAAAAAGTTTGCTGTGTGGCTTGAGTTTTCCTTTTTTTAATGTTTTTGGGAGATTTTTCTTTTTTTTTCAGAATTTATTTAGACTTTTTGGTGTGAATATTATCCCTATTTCCCCCCAATTTTGTGAGATCATGGAAAAAAAGATTTGGCAACACAAAAGGTAAGATCTACTAACATTGCATGGGATAACAACCAAAATATAAACTAAGCTCAGCAGACCAAAATTACAATCAATAAATATCTACTGCACAAAATTAGATACTCTGAGTAAAATGAGTGTTAAATTTCTTAAATTTCTTTTTGCTTCAACTATCCTAAGTCTTCATAGTGTTTTTCTGCAGGACCATCACATCTGCTTGCTCGACAGAAGAAAAAAAAATCTGCACCGAGTTTGAGAGTTGTGCTGCATATTCATGTCAAAGTATTGCAGTTTGCATTTAAACACAGGCGACTTAAGAACAAAATGAATGACTTAGAAATATCTATAACATACACCTCAGAATATTTGTAAGTGGGATAACTGAGGGAGAGTGTATCTTATTCCACAGTCTGGTTTGTTCTGTAAGGCTTTCCAACAGGGAGTTCATGTTTTGAGGGATGGATTACATTTAAGCACCACGGACAGCGCTCTATCCTTCTCTGGGACAAACTCTCTTCAGGAAGCTGAACTTTTTGGAAGGGACTTCTATGAGCTCATATTTAACAAAGTTGTATCTTTTAAGAAACCTCTTGCCCCTTGTTTAACTTTGCATTCTTGCACTTTGACTTTTTTTTCATAGTCACAGTTGTAGCTTCACGGGTTAACTCCTGAATATTTTATACATGGATAACCACAAGTCTGTAACTGTGGTTACATGTCTGTTCACATGATGGTCATGCATGGAGACCTTATTGATTCTATAAATTTACCTAACAGTTGTGTATCAAAACTGATTTAGATGTTATTGTAGAGTGTGGATTAGGTCTTTCTAACTAGAAATTAAATAAACTGTTTGACTGTGTTCAAGAATTTGAAGTTAGCCGTTGACAAGACTGGATTACTTGAGTATTACAGCATGTAAGTCAAATGTTTTTTAGCTCCATTTCCGGGGAATTGCTGCTGTATGCAGCTTGATGTAGGGGACACGCAACTATTTGTTTAAGCATCTGCTTCATCACTCACAACAGAGCAGAAACCCCAACAGAACAAAGAAGAGACCCCAGTGTGAAAAGGAGTATGAGGCTACAGAATGTGAGTTTCTGTAAAATGTAGGAACAAAGTTGAGAATCAGAAGAGATGAAAGAGATGAGAGGGAAGAGAGAGACTGAAAAAAAAAGGCAGGAAGGTGCAAAGGAGCAGAATGGAGGAACAGGGCTCCCTCCAGCACCACCACTTTCTCTTCCCTGCAGCATTTCCTGCCTAGACCACTAGGTCCTGCGCCACCCTGATACTACTGCCTCACCACTGTACACTAACACAAGGCAAGATCGCGAGGAGGAGGGAGGAGACGAAAGAAGGGAGAGTGGGGTGCTGCACACACATGTTCACCTGACTACAAAGAACAGGCTGAAAAGCCAATTTCACATCACATTATAAAACCTAATAAGAAACAGGTGGTCATTTCTGCAGTGGAGTGATGGTTACAGAAAATGGGGCTCATGGAAGAAAAGAGCGTGCACATAGCTCATGCACTGCACTGACGCTAATATATATTAGCAGAAACACTGCAGCAAGAGGGGGGAGGGAGCACGAGATTATGGGATGCGTTGAGTGAGAGGTACCAGCAGCAGTAACCAAGGGGAGGGGAGGAGAGCACACGCTAGAGAAGGAAAGGGAGGAATTTAGAGGAGTGCTGACTATGCGGAACAGAGGCAGCAGTTGGCAGAAGAAGCAAAAACCTTTACCAATCACAGAGGGGGAGATGGAGAGAGAAGTGAGAAGAAGGGGTTACCGGAAGAGAAGGAAAGAAAAGGACAGATAGGGAAGAAAAGGTAGCAAGAAAAGAGAAAGGAGAATGTTGGGGAAAATTAAAGAGGGGAGGGGGAGAAAGGGGAGGAGACAGAAAAAGACAGTGCAGTGGCTCAGGATAGCAGCCGAATGCATGTGAAGGTGTAGGTAGGTGAATTAGAAATGTCCTCCAATAAAAAGTATAGACACAACAGAATGATTGAGAGAGAGGAGGAGAGGAAGGAGAACAAATGCAGGGATGTAAAACAGATCCACAGCTGAGCTGAATGGTAAATGTACCTCTGGGGCTGGAGGTGTAGAGGGGTAGGTAGTAAGGCTTTGCAAGCTAGGGTGTAATGTATGTTTGTGCACAACTTACGTATGTGCTTCTGGTGCACAGATCTTTTTTTTTTTCCCCCACCAGCTACCTCATCAAAGGATGTAACCACAAGGCTTCACGCTGTTCCATCTATATACCCTCCCTCCCGCCCTCCCTCCTTCGCTCCTTCCTCTCCCTGTCATCTCTGCCTTATCTCCCTCTCTAACACACTCCCCAGTGTTGAGGAGACCCCAGCAGGAGAAAGCAAAGCACTGCAGCATGGTGAAAGCACTGCGGTCACCTCCCCTTTTAGTGCGGTGTCACACCACAATGTGCCCCCCCACACCCCTCCCCTCCCGCTGCACCTCACGGTGTAAATCTGTTCTGCCGGGAGAAAAAAAAAAAAAGCTTGATAAGGTGTGTGTAGATAGTGGTATGGGGTAGGTAGAGCATGACTAGAATGAATAAGAATGAAAATGGCTGGAATTACATGAATGGGTGGAAAGAAAACCAAATAAATAAATAAATGGCTGTACACATGTAGAGAAAACAGTAGCTTTCAGACAGCACAGTTGAAGGAGGAAAAAAAAAATTCTCATCAAAAAAACAAAGCTCACCAGAAGCAAAATCCCAGTGGATGATTTAAAAAGCTAATCAATTAAGCAAAGGAAGAGAAAATAGCTAATCTACCACAGGCAGCTCCTCTACTCAGCAACACCAGTGTAAAGCTCTTCAGGGGCTGACCAATCCACACATACTGCAGACAGTACTCCCCTGTAGGGGTTTTGTGCCTTCCTTATATTGGTCAGTCACCCCTGCCTGAAGCGTGAAGCTGCTGCTCTCTTGTTATGATCCCCTTTAGCATTATTTATTTAAGACAGAAAAAAAATCATGCACTCCTGGTTTTCTCTTTTTCGTTAGATGGGGATGATTAATACATAAAGCCATTTTCAGGAATAGCCCAGCGCCAATGAAGCTTGTCATAGAGCTCTGAAAGCTCAGTCGGTATCCGTGACTAAAATCTTTCCTACCCACAGGGTGGTAGAAGCTGAGATGTTTTGGGATAGAAACAAAGCCTGGGTGAGACTTCACTGGTGACAGAAGGATGGAGGGTGAAGAGAGTGATAAAAAGAGAAGTACAAATGCTCCCTTATAAGAACAATTATTGGTGAAGAAAAGGTCAGAATAATCCTGAAAATGCTCTCAGTGGTATTGAATAGGGGGGGAAAAGCTACAGGATAGTGTGTCATGTTGGGAAGAAGCTCTATTTTTGGACTTGGATAAATCTGAGCTAACATCCCTCAGTATTCGACTTCAGAATCAGCTTTGTGGAAAATCTGCACTCAGAGCAGATAGCTTTAACCCCACACCTCCTAACTCTGTCTCTTAGTCATTTAAACCTGTCTGCTTTTAATTAATGACACTGCCCTTCCAGCATGATTAGACCATTATGATCCAGCCGTGCAGTGATGATGTACGCATAGGTGAGACAGACAAAGGGCAGAGGAGAAGAGGTATTACTACACTGATTCTGGACCTGTGACCTGGCCAACAATTAGATACAAGAGGGGGAAGTTTCAGATTAGATGCTAAATATTTGTGAAACGGGAAGAACCTGTAGAGAGCAAAGGAAATTAGCGAGGGGAGCTTTTAGTGAGCCTCAAGGTCAAGGATTTGAAAGGGAACAGAGTTTAAGGACAAAGGGAAAGTTGTCAGGACTGAATCTGGGAGATGAGACAGAAACCATCACAAACGAGGAGAGATGAAGGGTCAGAGGCGGGAAAACTGACAAACGCAGGATACAGCTGATGCAGAATTCAATCACAGCCTCAAAATAGATTTATTCCTCCTGCTGCTTTTCCCTCTTTAGTAAACCCCCATCACTACTCCACCACTTACAAACAGCACACCACTGTCTCTTGTGGGGAGTCTGGGTTTTTTTGGGGGTTTTTTTCCCCCATTTTTTGCAAAAATCGAAAGGGGGTGTTTTCTGGGTTACCCTTGGTCTAAAAATAGCATCAGCTGTATATTCATAATGCAGGACTGAACAGGGGTGGAGGGGTGGCAGAAGAAGAGCAAATGGAGGAAAAGAGGCAGAGTTCCCATTAGGAGTTGAAAACGTTGGAGCCAGTTTGCAGAAAAAAAAGGAGAGGCATGTGCGGAAAAGTGAAGGCAGGAGAGGGGTTACGAAACCGGGGACTTTGTGTGCAGTGGGTTGTAGATTGAGCCATCTGTAGAGGTATGGGTGAATACAGAAAAGAACACCACGTCTAGACATTTAATAAGTCTCCCTCCTTCCCATATCTTCCCAAAGACTTCCTGGAAGAGCTCTAAGTGGTACTAGGTCCTTCCTGTAGTTCTGCTTAATCCCCCTTCACCACCATCACCACCAAATCTCTTCCTTACATCTTTTCTTCTCCTCTCTGGTGGTGTTCGTGTCAGCTCCTCTTCCTCACCCTCCTTCAATAATTCCTATATCAAACCTCCATTTCAGGCCTTGACACCTACCTAGCAGTGCCAGGATGAAAGAGTACAAACACACACAAACACACACAAAAGGCACTGAAGGCACATGCAATAAGGCAAATGCATTCCTACAAAAGCACAAAGCGACACAGATGGAAACTCATGCAGACAGACACAAAATGATGCAGGGGGGAATGCACACACACATTTCTCTCAGAGGCATGAAACTGCTGTGATCTAGTGCTCTAGATGGGGAAACACCCTCCATTTGTTTAAGAAGGCATGTTTGGATTTATACAATAAAATGTTAAGCTATATATGTGTAGGTCATTCTAATTAGACAGTAAAACCATATTGTTCTGAGTGTTACAGCAGCTAATAATTATCAGTACTTAGGATTCAAATTTTAAATAATACCCACACAGCCTGCTTTGTCCAGAAATGGATGAAGAATTATTGAAAATTTCGCTGTGAACAAAACGATACTTGTTGAATGTAGACTAGACTCTGTATTTTTTCGACCTTTCTTTCTGTCCAATAAAATCCTCCGTTATTAGAAGGATAAACGCAGAATGAAGTCACCAAAATACAGACATATACACAGACAGTTAATACTCACTTGCTTTTGGTTCAGGTTCGTTTCGAGTACGTGGAGAAACACGCACATCAAGCTTAAAAGATCAATCAAAATGTAGTTTTCTTTGTTAGATCGTTCTTTCTTATGATTTCAGAGAGTATCCAGTTTCTCGCAGGAATTCAGTGGATCTTTTTTCCCCCCACGATTATAACATATCAAAACAGGATTGCGCGCGTCTGTTGCTGGAAATCTTGTTTTGATAGCGTTATTGCCGAATGTTACTTAAAGCTTATGGTCATGCTGATGATGGGAAAGGGTGAGTCGTTCGGATGAAATGAAGCATAAGTCCCTCTCAAAACTGTCTTTTTGCTATTTCCCTTGATTTCAGAGCCCCTCTCCCACCTCTTTGTTATTGCCAAAAATAATTGCCAGCCTTTGTTACAGTGTCTCTACGCTTCCAGGCGCAGGGTGTTGCTACCATTCAGCTCTTCCTCTCCCCTTCCAAATGTTTCAGTGGAGATGCAGCCTGTAGACACCTCTCTCTTTGCCTTTCCCTCTCTGAGCCTCTCTCTGTTCCTTTTGAGGAGCGTCACCTTCTGCACTATTTTTTTCCTCAGACGATACATGTGGGCGGATTAGAGAACAAGACAGAAAGGGTGGGAGGACCCCGGTGAATACAGAGGCTAATTTCTCATATGGCTGTTGAACTTCATAAATTCGAGCGCAGCAATAGAAAAAAGAAAAAACATGAATGTATTGACTTATTATTGATCTGTTTATTTTTCTCTGCTTTTTTGTCTCTTTCCCACTTCGGCTTTTATAAGCCACTCGTGTTTATTCTGCTGGACGGACGCACATACACCATTTTGTCTACAGGTTCCCAGCTTTGGCTGTGGCTTGGCTGACATCAGCGGTCATGTGGTATCACAGAAGCAGGTGGATTATGTGACACATTCTGGAGTAAAGCAATGTGTTTAATGACGATAATAAGAAAAAGGAAACAGATTTGGGTTTTAATTAAGTTGCCTTTACACTGGCTGGGTGCCCTATTTGTTTTTTTCTTAAAGTTTAATTGAGCCTACATTAGAGTTCAAGATACATAAAAAAAAAAAAAAAGCTAAATAAAATGCAAACGAGATGTATAAACTAAACAGTTTCTTAATTTTACTGACTTCATCATTAGCTAGAGGATAAATTCTTTCAAATTCATATAAATGACAATTTTGATGCATACTCAGACTTGAATGATGAAATTATTTTAAGTAAACACCTAAATATAACAACAGCAAAGATAAAAAATGAGGTAAAAAATTTCCAAAATCAGAGAAATTATGACCACCACATAGAAGCAACATGACAACAACAACCGATACAGTGGCTAAAAAGAGATGTAAAAGAAGGAGAATGATGATAATTTTTGAAACAGAGATAAATAGACTACCAGGAGATTAAAAATGACCCCCCCCCCAAAAAAAGAAAGAAATCAGGAAGTGATTGCCAAGGAGATGCTACATTGCTGAAAGTATATAACAGCTAAAAAGAGACAGAACATGTGATAAAAATTACTTTACAAATAAAGGACGAGAGAAGTGAAAATGACTTCTATGAGACATGAGGTGCAAAATGATGACAACACTGGATGCAGTGGCTAAAAAGAGATGTAAAACAACCAGAATCACAATAAACATAACATAACAGGCATAAATAGACTACTGGGAGGTTTAAAATGACAAAAATAGAGACATAAAAAATGTCAAGGAGACACTGAATTACTGGAAGTATGTTACAACTACAACATGACTAAAATGAGACAATATGATCAACTAAGAGATTAAAAACAGCTACTAAAACATATGCAGTGACTACAAAGATGTGCAAAGTTACCAGAATGACAAAAAATGAACCCATATGTCACACATTAGTACCTCAGAGAGCAAGAGCAGTTACAAAGACTTCCAATTAGCAAAAAACCCCACCAAGAGACAAAAGTCTGTTCTTTAACTGGACTAAAAGCTATCAGGATGTGTACAATTACTACAAGGAGAAACCAGATAAAACCAGTCTGAAAAAAGTAAAGGCCAAAAATCACATTTGCAAGGATTGTTGTTATTTTTGTGGGTCTGTAGAGGTAATCTGTCCATGGCTCAGGAGTAACTCTTGATTCTGAACAAACATAACGATAGCCTATCTCTATCCAACTCAATGTTATAACATCAGTTTCTTTGTAAAATTCCCGTTACAGATAAAGCAGCAAGAACAATATTATCAGTCAATTTTAGTGTCCCTAAAGAAATACTTGATTGGACGTCATAAACTAAAGACTTTATTTCAGGCATTTAGCACAAAACTCCATCCTTTCTGCAGGAGCACTAATGGTGCGAGCACGAAGCCCAATTACTAGCAAGCAATTTTGCTGATGGACTTATTGACAGGAAACTAAGTGCAAGATTAAGTCATGTAATTTACAAGAAGGGCCAAAGGCTATCCCATAGGTGCCTGTAACATTTAGCTTAGTCCACAACATGCTTTTTTAACAACAAAAAGCAGACAGAAAAGTGATGATTAAAGAAGAGACAGGAACATAAGGGGTATTTAAGTGCATTTAAAGTTTGTGCAAAGAAGACTGCATTACCCAGTCAAAACTGTAAAAGAAAGTTTATAAAAAAAATGCGAATTTACAAAACCCAAGATTGGTCATCCAATAGTTTTTCCAATTTGGACTATTAAAAAGAAAAGATTTTAAAATCTACATAGTCTCAAAACAACCTAACTGGCAGGTTGCAGACTATGTTCCACGAAAACAAAGGCTACCAAAGAAACAGCAAGCTTTCTGGTGGTGTAAGGTTACAAGTGTCATAATCACTCATCCACAGCATTCTACTTTTTTACTTTCATAAAGCGAAATGTCTTTGTAGTGTGGCAACCTGACTCATTAGTCCACTGTCCACATATTCACAAGTGCCTTTAATTAAGTCACTTAAGACACTGAAGCCTCTGCACCATCAAAGATGCTACGCTGCCACTATGAGGCCAGTAGCGATGCAGAAAGTGGGACAGATAAATACTATTTTGGAACTGTGTCATCCAACAGGCCAGTGTTTAGACTACACAAAATAAAAACACAAAATGGGCAGATGTTAAAGGCTAAAAAGTCAGAAAATAGAATATGCTTAGTGAACAAAGAGGCGGTTATCAGCATGACTGGGAAAAAAAATTAGATCAGCAACGATTCTAAAATTAAAAACATTGGGTCTATATGGAAAAAGTCACAAAAAAAAATTAAAAAAAATAAAATAAAATAAAATAAAATAAAATAAAATAAAATAAAATAAAATAAAATAAAATAAAATAAAATAA
>JBAMHW010000024.1:14730042-14754498 GCA_037177495.1 Rhadinocentrus ornatus | reverse complement strand
AAATAAAATAAAATAAAATAAAATAAAATAAAATAAAATAAAATAAAATAAAATAAAATAAAATAAAATAAAATATTTTAAGTCAGCAAAATATTATTCCTTCTCATAACCCTGAAGGCATTTAGGGTATGACATAATAAAGCATTTTAGTTCTTATTTGGTTCCATTTTTCCTCCAGACAAGATGAGGAATCATCTTAACCTTAGATTTTATTTTATTCACATGTCCTCTACTGGCAGCAGGTCAGAACTGCAAGCAGACCCTTCAGGTACCCACTTCTCCCTCAGCCATGTCTTTGTGTGGAAAAATATGGCTTTGTATTGTCTTGTTTAAGAATATATATAAATATATATGTACTCTTTTGCAGATTGTAGGGTTTGGTGTTCATTTTCCCATCATTGTGTTGGAATGTATTTTTTTTTAAAACTAAAATAAAAACCTGCGTCTAGCACCACATGACAGCACCTGGGTCCAACTCGACTCACAGCAGTCTGACTACTACTTAATTATGATGTCGCACCCTGTTCGAATTCTTGCTTGTGTTGTTCTTACGCTCAGATGTAAGTTGCTTTGGATAAAAGCGTCTGTCAATTGACAATAGAATAGAATAGAATAGAATAGAATAGAATAGAATAGAATAGAATAGAATAGAATGGTTTAGTTTACATTCATGTCTATGTCTGAATGTGTGTTTCCTGCTTCCTCCTTATCCTGTACACATGGTTTCTTTAAGTAAATTTTCTCCACCTGCCTTTTATCTGTTATTTTCCCCCTCAGTACAAATATACTCCATGCTCCCTTGTTTACTGCCAGATCATTATGTACACCTTAGTGTGCAAGCAGTCTAGCTCCAAACTGCCCCAATCCAAACCTTTTTTTAATCGGTTGCATTTCTGAAATGCAAGAATAGATGTAAATTCACAAATGAAATTAAAGTGATGAGAAGTAGTCCTTCTGATCCCTTTGGTAAATGCTCTGTACTTATAGTATATGGTACTGTTTAAATCTTAGCTAGGTTCTACACAGCTTTAAATTTGTTTCTTATTCAGCCATTCACAGACGCATATTAGAAGTAATTCTTAGTGTATACTGTAAATGCAGAACATTTATTCTCTGTCATGCCCATACTAGCATGCAACATGGTATTCAATGCCCTACCCCAGAACAACTGGTATGAGGAGGTGCTCAGGATCAGCCATTAGGAGCCATTTTGAAATGTCACAACATGTCAGTTTATGCTGACAAATAGTTAAAGGGAAAGACATTCTCATTGTAAGTAACTCATAATGTGAAGTTGTTCTGTAAATGTAACATAATCTGTAAAGTGAAATATTGTGTTCTGACACAAACTTGTAGTGTGTGGTTGTTTCCCAGTCAATACATTTAGTCAGTGCACAGTTTTCTGCACTCTCAGAAAACAATGGATGCCTTTGTCTATTCTGCATTTTATTACTTCTAGTTCATTAGCATCTCTGAAAGCCTTACATCAACAAAACCCAACACAAGATTTACACAGGTGCTGTAGGCAAGAAATATTGGATCATTTAAGTTGTTAAAACACGAGCCAGTTCTCTCTCTGCAAAGTCTATAACAAGAGTCTCCATCTGTGATACCAGATCTGTGAGTCTGTTTTTGGGTAACGTTCTCCTTGCATCTAAACGCTAAGATTTACATGCCAGCACGTCCATAATCCCAATGATGATATTTAGCAGGTCACATTTTTCAGGTTAATGCCAAGCCATGGTGTGCCTATTATATCAATTATACTTGTGAACACAATGTATATTTTGTTGATTTTATTCTTTGGTCATGAATCAAACTAGTGGCCAAATTATTATTTAAAGTTCAGAATAATTGTGAATAATACCATCAGTATAGAGGAAAATTATGAGAGTTATCAGTTAGAAAGATAAGTGTCTCTATATTGGCTTCATGGAATTCCATATATTGCAGTTTGGAAAAAAAGAGGTGGAACCAACTAAGGCGCTGATATGCAAATTATACAGTTGCTGACAGTAGTAAAAATCAATACCTGCAGTTCAACAGGAACTCTTTGTCTTAGATAACAGTCATTAATGACAAAGGTCTGATGGGAACAGCTAACATGTTAAGTAATACACACCATCTGCATGTTAAATTAAGAATAACTATCCAACTGTCAATCACAGCACATCAACACATTTGTGAAGTGAATGGATCCCCAGCAATGACAACAGATGAGGAGGAAGTCATCACCAGAAAGAAGATGACAAGTTTTTTATCAGCCTGCATAAATACTGAATATCCAACTTTGTTAGTGCTGAAAGTGAGCATTAGTCATCACAGGCACATTCAGAGTGTTTTGGAGGCAGAACACAGCAGCTCATGCATAAGGGATTGGTGAAGGGCAGACCTTAGCAGACATTGTGAGGTCAAGAGATGATTCTCAAAAACAGTTTTTCTTTTACAGTTTGAATGACTGCACATTAAATACAGTCAGTCAGTCAGTCATTATCTGTACCGCTTGTTCCCATTAGGGGTCGCGGGGTGAGCTGGAGCCTATCCCAGCAGCAGCTACATTAAATACAACACACACAATATACCAAATGTCATTATCCTGTCTGTTTTAAAGCAGCTGCTATATTATATTAGTAATACATTAATATACTAGTAATATATAAATATATTGTACCAATGTTTCAGCCAGCATGACACAAAATTGTCGCAACAATGCAAAAATTAGACTGAGAATGATAAAATGTTACGTTGATTGACTACTGGAAAAATGTTTCCACTGAAATAACACCCACCAAATGTCAACAAAGAGTCCAATCATTTTAAATAAAGATACAAAGTGCAGTGCCTGGCATGACTGCAAGCAACAGTTTATTAGAATCATTCACCAGGAACATAAAACAGCAGAATACAGTGAGGCCTTCAATTACATCATTAGATTTGTACAATGACTGGATGCAGACTTGTTACTACTTTGTTTTACTTACATTGTGCAGTCTCCAGTTTCAGGAACTATTCTCTGCTGTTTGATTTAATTTCTTATATGGTGGCAAAAATAAAATGCTGTGAAAGCTGAATGAGAATACGGGTGTACAGTATTTCCCAGACTGATGGTCCTATTTACTGCAGCTCTAAAGCAAAACTCATCCCGGATTAGATGAATTGTATTTTTGTTTTGGCTTATTTATGGGGAAAATACATTTAGGATTCAGGTAAATATGTTAGTCAATGTATAAAAGAGAATTTATGAGTATATACATGTTGTGTTATAATAAATATGTCCTAAAGATACACTGAAGTGGTCATTTTGTATGTGGTCTTCTTGCTTCATAATGTGTGTTAAATTAAAATGTGTGAATTGTCACTATGTATGTAATCAAACTTTCATGGTGATAATTAATGGATTTAAGCTCCATGGTTCACCTTTCAACCAATAAGGCTTGTGAGCTTTAATGCAGCACTCAGAAAGTATTTTATATAAGCTGACAAACCTTTACCGACCATCTTGAGCTATTAGATTAAAATCAATATGCAAACAAACAGATGCTCTTATCATAAAGCCAAAGAGACACTATGATGAAAGAGTCTCTTGTTAAGTCCCACCAGTTAAGTGGCTGCATTACCTTAAATTATTTATCACGGGTAAAGGCTTTCAGTCTCTCTTTGTAATGATGCTGCTTTTTTGGTCAAACTTGTTCATCCAGGACAAGGCAGTGATCTCAATGTGAAGAAAGGAGAAACTATTCATGCTATGGGGTTTTATAGATTCCTCTAATTTTCCAGAACCTGCCAGCTTCATAAAAAAACTGGAAACCTGCTTTGTTGTTTCTAACTTAAGATTTTACAATATAAGTTTCACTCACATTGAAAATAATCTCGGTAAATCAAGCCACTGCTTCATACCACAGCTGTACCAAAAACCCAGTTTTTAAGTCAGAAAGGCAATTTAATGTTGTGTCAGCAAATGAGGCCATTCTTGAATTTAAATCCTCACAGGGGCATTTGGCTCAGTCAAAGGCCTTCACAGCACCTTTCTGAGCTCTGTACCTAGACCCTAATTTACAGCCCAGAGGCTGAACACTGAGGGCGATGGCTTCATTTCAGCACAGAGTGTATTAGCTTCTTAGCAGCAAATCACACTGACACATTGTTGGCACACAGGAAGCCTAAATTTCTTACCTTTCATAACAAAGAGAAAATAAATAAATTAAACCTAAGTCTAAATAAAATTGAGAGTTTAAAAGACTACCGAATTTAGCTACAGTGAGTAAAGCTTTTGCTGTGTTTTGTTTCTTCACTAAGATCCTTAAAAGAAACATATTTTGTTTGGTTTTGTTTGGTTTTCCAGACACAGATGAAGCCAGAAAGTGGTCATTTGTTCAAGGTCTCCAGTTTGACTGTCTCCATAATTTTGGTGTCATTTAGAGCTGGGACTCCTTTTACCAAGGATGTAAGTTTCATTTCAGCTGGACAAAGTCAGCTGCAAATCACAATGACAAAATGTGAGCACACAAGGAGCCTTAACCCTGCAGTCTATCACTGGAACTGAGGCACATATTGATACATAGGTTTTGTAACTTTTATCACCCTATTTGAATGTATGAAAACATGTACAATTATAAATTAAATCTTCATGTCTGGAAGAGTGGCAGGTCCAGTTATACAGCACTGGAAAATTTATGGTACCATGAAGCTGGGATGTATGGCTAGTGTATTTTCTATGTGGACCTGAGAGGGAGTATTATCTGACTAAAGAAGATGTGGGTGATGATGTGGTCAATACTGGTTAGACTCTGTATATGAGGAATTAGAGTTTATGCTATAATTATATATATGTATATATATATATATGTATATAAAACCAACTATTAATAGTTGGTTACTTGTGCTCAGGATAGGGGATATTTGCACAGAAGGTTTAATTTAAGGGGTGGCGAATATGTTTGTATCTGTTCTGCATTTCTTGTTTGTTCAGGTAATATAGCATCTAACAGGTTGCATGTTCTACATGTTTAGTTTTAGGGTTAGTCTGTTATGTTTTATGGATTCAATTATTTAACTTTCTCCAAACAAGGTTTTCGGAATTTTGTTTCCTTGCTATAATGATGGTGTTATTTATCTTGGAGTTTAGGAAAGAGTAATACAGTCATATTATCAAAACAACTGTATACAATTAGTATGGAGATGCTGGTTGGTTCAGCAGAGACCTGAATAAGAATTATGTTAACAACCTTCACATTAGGGGTGTTCTTGTTTTAGGTGAGGAACTGATAAGGAATATTATAAAAATATGAATAATATATGGTTGCTGATCTGCTGGTTCTGGAAAGTGCAGTGACACCTCTGTCTGTGTAAAGCGTGGAGAATTCTGGGAACAACCCAGTGTAATTTGATACCCTTGAGAGCAGGTTATGGCAACGTTATAAAAAAAATATCTATTTGTGTTTAGTTATGGTAGTTATCCATTACAGACTATCTGAGTGTAGTAAATTAGGTATTTCACAAAGCTCTCCATTGGCATCAGGTGAAAATGTATAATAGTTACGTATCATATCAAATTAAATAACTCCTATCATACAGGAGTAAATGAAAGTGCTCACACAATGTTTAATTAGAGTATGCTAATAATCGACTGACCTTATTCTTATTGGTGCATTTTGTGATTCTGATAATGATGTTTCTGAACAAAGACACATGTAACCCATTCCTCGTAATGATGGACTCTGCTACCAGCGCTGTTGTTTCAGCACCATGGACAGCAAAACTGTTTATTAGGTGCCATGAGCCACCTGCGTGGTGACCAGGTCATTTGTTTACATTGTATGGTTGCTACAATAATAATAATCTGTCTACAGTATCTTTGTCTCCTCTTCCTTTTTACCTCTCTCCATTATTGTCTTTTTTTGTCTCCTACAGATAGGTCCAGCAACATTACATAAATTTCCCTATCCCAAATAAATAAGATAAAAAAAATATATATTTAATTATTTTAATAATAAGAAAATATGTACCAATATAAAATCTACTACACAAGATTTAAAAAAATATGAGTAAAATACAGGGAGACTTTTATTGGACTCTATAATGATGGCACACACGTGTCAGGTGAAGGCAGGGTGGATAATTTGTACAGAAAGAAAAAAAGGCTCACAAACAAATACAGTAGCTCAAAATTGTGACTTGGTTTCTATTGTTCATTTAAAAGTGCCATTTAAAAGAATCATTTTGTTTATGAACATCACATCTCTATTTCAGACATTACTAAACACAGCTAAAACACCAGGGTGGCTTTTTTTTTTTTTTTATGGTGGCTTAAGAACATTTTAGGGTGGTTCCAGACCCCGTGGCCCAGGCCTAACAATGCTCATGTTGATGGCCAGACCTTTTTACACATTTACCATCCATTGGCATTGCAAATCTAAACAATTAGACTTACTGATTATGTGTGGGGAGCTTTAAGAGTAAAAACATCTGCAGGTTTGTTATTGTGAAAAATACAATTTATATTGTAATTTTACAACAGCTATAAAATGACATTTAGCAAAGTTTTTTTATATATATCAAATTACTGTTTCAACAAAAAATATAGATTTTTTTATGAAAACATGATTAACTGTCAACATATTCTCAAATATTTATAACAAATATTTGCTGGAACTATTTACTAAAAAAACTAATGAAAGATATATCACAGGGACATAAGAAATCCTAAAATTATATGATGAAACAGCTTAGCAATGTGGAGCAAGAAGCCCACTGAACCTTTAGGTGAGGCCAAAGTTAAAATCCTTATAACTATCTTGGTGTGCAAAGCTGTAATTGGTTGGTGAGGAGAGACACTTTATATAATGTAGAGAGTAACATCTAATGTTCTCCCCATGGTATATATCCGGATATGAAGTCAAAGGGAGCAGCAAGAATTTATCATTATAAAACACATTAGCATAAAGTGGCATTGATTATTAATGGAAGATGCTAGCTTCCACATGGGTTATGGCTTGTTTCAGTGATTATTTACCTAATGATTCTTCCAAACATAATAAAAACAAATAAACATAGTCCTTTTGAATTAACAAACTGTAGTAAGGTGGCGCACTCTCTGGGCTCCATAGTCATGACTAATGGTTCAAACAAAGACTGAACCTTCATTAATGGCTTGCAAGGCTGAAGACAGAGAACAGAGCACAGAGCAACTCTAGTTTTTATTCAGTTAAACCTGTCAAAGCAAGCTTCATCCTTAAAAAAGAACATTTCACCAGCATTTGGTAATGTAAATAGCTCTAACACTAAAATTAAAAGTAAGTTGAGCAGGAATTTCGATCATAACATGTTGAGAGTGTCACATTAAGACATGAAAAAAAGAGAAGGCAGTGCAATACTGCAATTTTAAAAAAATCCAAAGTTAAGAAACACAGATATTACATCAGCTAACATAAATAAATTAGCCATAATGCAAAATAAAACAGAATTACTAGGAAAACCACACAGCTGGCAACTGGTTTTTCTGGGATGTAACTTTGGGAAATGAACGCAATCAGTGTTTACAGATTCAGAAAGTGTTGAGCAAGACTTGAACCAAAGAAGAGTCTAGTCTCTGGACGTCAGAAACCAAGAATAACAGGAGATCTGCCCCCCCTCCCAGAGAAAAAGAAGCTCAGGTCTGGCTTTAAATTGAAAAACTGGTTTTCAATTAGCCGAAAAAGTTAAGAACTTTGTGTTTGGTTGATTATTTTTTGTCCTAACAAAAACATCTCATACCACTGGAAAACCTAGCTATTTCCATTTTAAATGGTTTCACATTCGTAAGGAAAATGCATTTGTGGGACGATTTGGGGTGTGCCCATGAAAACCATGCCAAATCTCTTGTGTGCGCATCCCTGTGGACTTTTTGTAGTAATTAATTATATGCAACAGTTGAAATTATCCAGCATTTATTCAGTACTTTGTTATCATTTGTTTGATCAATAAATCATATTGAAGGAATTCTATTGGAATTGCGTATTCATTCAGGAGGGAGCAGATTTCTAATTTCATGATAAAGCTTCCAATCTCTTGTTTGACCTGTTTCATCTGAGGTGGCCTTACTCGTGCTCCGTTTTCCTTTTTCTCCGAATGACAGGGGGCAGGTGTGGACCAAACCATTTTGACGTGCGGCGAGGTTCATGGCTGGAGAGCAAAAAAAAAAAAAAAAAAAAAAAGGGCCTTTTCATTCCAGGCTTTATGAGGGTCGAGGCCTGTCAACTTCTATTTAATGACAATAAATAAGAGCTGATTCATTATATGCTACTTTTTACTTTCAGTTTGGTGCCTTGATAATGGTTAAAATTACCCATTAGTTCTTTAAAATACTTTTTTTCATCATTTGGTTGATCAATAGTAAATGACAAAAAGAAAATTGTTTTTAAATTTCAATAAGAGCTGAAAATTTGAAATAGACTGTCATGTCATGCCCATTTTCCAATCATAAAAATGTCTTTAAAAGATTCTCTTGTTTAGTTTTCTCTTCTTCTTTTTTTATTGTATCTTGCTGTTATGATCAATGACACAAAGTTATTTTGGAAAATAATAATAATGAAGAAGAAGAAGAAGAAGAAAGTTAAAAAGAAAGAGGAGTGGGGGGGTGAATTTATGTTTATGAGTGCATGTTAGAGTGTTTTTAAAATTGTTAGTTGTGTGTTTTTATGTGTCTTTGTGTTACTTTTTGAATAAAAAATGCTTTATAGTTTGACTTAATTTAATGTAATTTGATTAAATTTGATTTTATTTTGATTAAATGTTTAAAATTATAATGTTGTCCTTCATGATTAAAGCTCCTCGAGAAGAAAACAGTAAAATAGATAGTAAAACATATTGACCTCATACCAGCAATAATTAACCTTTCACCAGATTCAGTGTTTAGGCAACATTTTATAGATACAGAAAATACTTTTTAGTAGAGTCCAGCAGAGTTCTACAAACTCTAATCATCCCAGTTGCCTATGTTCAGTCAGGCACTGTGTTTTCATACCAGCTTGTTAGATTTTAAAGTAGCAAGAATTGTTACCATATCCCAGTGGTTCTCAAACTTTTTCTGTAGGGCTTTTCATCAATGACGTCCCACCAAACCCATCAAAACATTCACTCCAACACTTACACAATTTGCTTGCAAACTTATAGAGTTTATGCAGATTAATGTTCATATTGCCCAGATTTTCATTGCAAATCAGCTGGTTATCAATCGACTTTCCTGGTTAAATAAAGGTTAAATAAGCAAATAAATAAAAAAAATAATAATCACAGAACTCCAATTTTATTGCGTGAAATTTAACATTAAAAAATTGAATTGGGAAGAAAAAGGTCACCTTTACAGTGAAAGCATTAAAGATGATACTGTTGCCTGTATTTGAATGATGTTGTTTTTTTCCCTCTGTAACAATATTTCCTCACTGATCGCCACTCCCCTAAACATGTTTTGCATGAAATGGAAACTTTACCAACTGTCCGATAATAATCATCTAAACATTTACTCAAACTAAAGCTCTACGCCAACAATCTTCCAGGAATTAGAGTGGGTTTGCTTTAAATTTGATATCTTAAATATGGGGTGCAGCTGTCAGACTGTGTTTAACCAGAGGTTATATCAATTAACTGTTCCTCTTCTGTAGTGCTGAAGTCAGGAGGATGGTGTTTCATTGAAGTCAGTCCACGTCTTCTTCTGCAGAATCCTATATTGGGAAATACCTGTGCAAATGCTTTTGTCAGACAGACAGGATTTATTTCATAAGTAGGATCACTGTGTTAGACTGTCACACATTTGCAAAGAAAAAGAAATAGCTATTTTTTCAGTGTCAATGAATCTGGCATGTTATCAGTAAGCAGTCATTATTTTTTTGCTTCATCCAACTAGTGAGCAGATCATTTTTCTTATATCTTATCACTAAGCTGCTCATATCTTTCAACATGTCATAAATGTGCCTCGAAATTGTACTTTGTTCACTGCTGTGCTGCAGTCAGGAGCATAGCACAAAATTCTGGGCCCTATGTATAAATCGTCCTGGTGGGCCACCATGCTCCTTTCATCACTGTCTGCCACACATATTGTGTTGTTTCAGCATTGTTTGTTGTGTGCTGTGAGCCAGTTAATTTGCTTAGATTTTTGTGGTGTTAAAATAGCTTTCTGATTTAATGTTTTGTTAAACAAAGGTTGGATAATAAATAAGAGTCAAACAATTCAGACATTTTTAATTTCTTGTTGCAATTCATGGATGAAAATTTCAGGAAAATAAAGGAATAATATAATTTGATTCTGGAGTAGATCGGTGTATCAGTGATGGACAAGAAGATTACAGAGAACTGGTCGGTCAATTTGTAAAACAATCTCTTCATCTTGAACACAAACAAAACAAGAGAGCTGATTGTCCAGCAAAAACTGATGTCCAAGCTGCTGAAAATATTTGGCAATTCCCCACATCTTCTACAAAACACAGTGAAGGAACAACAGAGTGTGAGGCTCTGTCAATTCTAAATAAAGACAGACTAGTACAATGATCAACCTCTGGAACAAAGCTTTATCATTTAATAAATTACTGCTTTTATTAAAAAACAAAAACTACTACAACACAAAGATTTCTCTCTGAGATAAAGTATTTTTCATTCATTTCAAACAGAAAAGCAACAGAGGAGAACAGTGATAAACAAAGAAGGCTGCAAAGAAACTGACAGCTGTTTTATTTGACTCTGGTTTAAGTTAGCTTATTATTTTTAAACTATTTTATTCAAGTGGTGTGTTGTTCTTCAAGGCCTGTGTATAATAAGGCAGAAAATGTTCAAATACATTTGTATCTGCTTTGCTGCTTTGTGCTAGTTTAACTATTGAAATCCTTGCATATTTTTATGATGATGTTATCATCAACAGATGTTTCTGATTGTATGCAGTAGTACCAGAAAGTTTCTGACTGGGGAAGTCATGTACGCAGCCAAATCGAAGACTGCCCCAAAATTCTCTGTGCAATTCAAACCCTGGGTCCATGTGCTTCATATTGTATGGCACTCCATATGATTTTTTATTCATAGTTAATGCATTGAATCAAGCAATGACGTAGTGATTATAAAACAGCCCGTTCGGAAGATCAAATCATTTTTATTAGGCATTAAATCTGACTTCAATGCACTAACAGATAATATATCAATTAGTGTGTCTTATTTATTAAAGTCTTAAAGATGAAATATTCACCTCTTTTGTTTCAGTTTTTTAATTTTGACCTTCTACAAAACAGTGGTCTTATTTGGTATTACCATTACAAGTTTTAGGTCTGTTTCATTCAGTTTTCTGAGAGATTGATGACGATCCTAAGATTACAAGGACTCTATTAATATTAAATATGTCCTGATTGATCACTGCAAAAGGGCAAATGTCAATACAAAATTGAACAGATTTTACCTCAAGGTCTACTAACATAATTGTCAAATAATAGACAGAAATGATTTTGATGCTGGAGAATTTGAGTGTATTTAATAGTGAAATCGTTGTTGGAATTGTGATAAAACCTAAAACTCTGCTTTCACTCTGAGACAACTGTTGCTGATATTGTGTTTGCAAATATGCAATCTATAATATTCCTCTGCAAGTTCATAGATACACTCTGCACAAAAAGGTCATGAACTCCTTTTTTCCCCATCTGTTTCAGTTTTTTTTTCTGTCACAGAAAACACAGCATCAGACACTCAGAAAAGGGCTCAAACAGGCAGTTTCCTTCCACTTTTGATAGTTTGTACTAATGCTCAAGTTTTTATAGCATCCTAAAAATATTTTAATAGTCTAATAACTCCTCTTCTAGGAGTTGTTTTTGACAAATCATTGAATTTAAATTGGTTCAACATATTTTCCCACTTAGTTCCAAGAAACCAAGCAGACGGGGCCTCTGAGAGGAAACTTCCTCTGTACTACTTTCTCTAGAGAAACACAATGAGAAGCCTTTGAAATACTCTCTACCACACACACTCCTTGAACAGGGTCCAACCTGTTTGAAACCTTCTAAGATATCTCAGATAAATAAGTGGCAAACTATTTATCCTTAGTAATTCAAAAGATAAACTAATAACCAATAGAGAACCAAGAAGTGAAGAAAACCTGCCAGTTATTGAATTGAAATAAGTGAAACAAGACAAATGTAGCCCATTGTATTTTTTGGAGAGTTTGCATGCCGATGAATCTGGCAGCATTTCACGAATTACTTTGGCAACTATACTAGCCCAAAATGTGTTAGTTCAGTTGCGCTGCTCACCTCTGTCCTCAAAGAAGTGTATAAGCAGCAGTTTCTCCTCCTCTTCTGTTTCTTTCTTTTCTGATGATTCATTACCAATTATATAATTAATACAAAGAACATACTGTCCAAAAATTTAGAACTTCTCTTCACCAATATTGGAAAGAGGTAGGACCCTGAAACATAACAAGAAGAATAATCTAGAAAAAAGATTAACCAGGAGGGAGAACCCGGTAATAGATCAAACGAAAACATACCAGCTGACAAATGCATTGAAAGATCTAACAATCTTCCTGTTGATGCTTTTGGAAATGGTTTCATTTGAACAAGAAAAGCTTAAACCAGTTACTGGAAAAAGTGTCAGCTCCATTAAATAAGCGAGGAATCTCAAAAGTGTTATAACAATTTCCGAGAAAGTGTGCACATCAGGATAGCAATTTCCTGCCGCCTACTCCTCTGGCTGTTGGATCAGTCTTATGCAACTGAAAGACAGGATGCAGATGTGGCCGAAACCATTTCACAGATGTTTAAATAGGTGACAGGGAGCTCAGAGATCATCAATCTTTATTGTTGATGTGAAATTTAGTCTCACAACCACAAGTTAGCCAGGGTAAGTTTCGTTATGACATCAATCAATGAGAAATTTTAAAATGCAGCACAAGCCCTTTTCATTTGAGGGCCTCTAGGTAACTCCGTCCCCTTAAGCTTGTTACATACTCCGGGGGAAGTTTGTTCTTGTTCTCGTGGCCTCGAGAATGAGAAAAGAATTCTCTCTTCTCTCAAGTAGCTACTAACAGCCCTAAAATTTCACTATTGAACTTTGGCTTATTTTTTGCATTTTAGCACCCCTAAGGCAAAAAAACCCAATTCTGCTCATACTGTATGCAACTAATACAATCAGAAAGTTTTAATATAGTGATAACACAGAGCAAACAAAATACAGCAGAGCAGAAACACAAGCAATCGAAAATGTTTTGCCTTAACAAACACAGGCCTGCAAGAACAATACTTTACCTGAATAAATTGCTGAACAATTATTAACTAACTTAATTAAACCGCATGGTAAGATAAAGCAGCTGTCTGCTGTTTGCAGCCTTCTCTGTTTATCACTGTCATACTCTGTTGCTTTGCTTTGACTCACGAGTCATTTAAGGCTTGAAAAAAATCCTGAGAATCACGGCACTCAAACAATTCTGCGGTCCATGGTGCTGAAACAACAGCTCCTGTAGTGAGACAGTCTCATTAAAACAGAATTGATTGCATGCGTCTTACTTCACAAACACACTTGCATCATCATCATCATCAAAATCATAAAACACACCAGTGTTAAATAGGACTAAGGTCAGTCCTAATTATTTGCTCTCTTTAAGTCAGTAGCCACAGTTGCCTAGGCTGTAAAAAACTTTATTAAAGTTGTCCATTGTAACAATCTATCTATGGACCCATTCAGTAACACTTTATTTATGACTGGTATGAGTGGCTACACAAGCCCAATAATTGAAGTGCAGTGCCATAATGCATGGACGGCCACAGAAGGAACTGGTGCAGAAATCATTACTAAATAGTTTGGGAAATTCCATGTACTACATTAATAAACAAATTAATGCTGGTCTTTAAATAAAAGAAACAACAAAAACCTCACAGTAAGCAAGATAAAAAAAATAACCTAAACAGTGACTTTTTATTTTATTTCACTATGAACATTTACTGTAATTAGTTTTCAGTGATAACATAATAATTATTGGTGATATCACAAGTAATTGCCTTAACACTTCAGCAAGTGGTGAAGATGTGAACAAAGGTTCCTTTGCTACAACTATTAGAGGCCTCTACAAATATTTTCTCAGTCTATCTGTCCAGGACAGATGTTGAGCAGATGTAGCTATTACTGCATAATCATATTTCACTACTGACTTCCAAGGAACCATGCAGACTCTCGATGGGACCTCTGAGAGGTAACTTCCTCCGTAATGATTCTAGAGTGATATACACTATGAAATATCATCTTAAAAAGGTAAAACAAAAGAAATTGAGTGAACTCCCGTATCTGACGTAATAAGTCAAAGAAGGGTAAACAAAGAAGTAAAACTTGCTCCTTCTTTGTAGAGACCAAGTATAGTTGAACTCCTGGGGAAATGCTTGCATATATGCAAAAAAACAAAATTCAGTTGTCTGTTGAAATGATTCAGGTTTTAATGTGTTAAATGAGCCAAAGAATATAAGCTCCTGTGGGGATAATGGGTAGCAGGAAAGTAGCTGGTTCCACAAAAGAGATAATAAAAATTCCTAGAGGAGATTTTGAGGTTGACAGTCAACCTCTCTGCTTAGAAAATAGATTAACTGAAGCCATGTTGGACTAAGATCTGCTTTTGGCATGGACAAATAAGGAAACCAATATATATAGTACATACATAGTTTATCTTAAAGCATCTTTAATTTGTAATTTTACAAACATCTGATTTATAACAAACCCGGGAGCAGAATAAACATATGAAAACACAGAGAACCGTAATGAGAAAAAGATCCATCAACAATGTAATTTGTCTTACGGGATGAGTTTTCAGAAACTCAATGGAGAAAAATAATTGATGGATTATTTAAATACTATTGGAAATAAAACTGGTACGTTTTTTCCAGAATTTGAAGGACGTATAATGAAGCAAATTCAAAACAGCAAGGCTTCTATTGGGTAACTTAGCTCAAGACAAAACCCAATGTCCAGGAATATTGGCCTCATATTAGTGATTATCAAATATCTTTATTGACACTGTACAGGCTCCCTCGTATGAAAAAAACATCATTTCAGGCTTCTTCCACACAAATGAACTGATCCTGTGCCGTCTGCTCCAATTGTTGGAAACAGGTTAAGAGAAGGGAATTGTTGAAAAATATATAAAAACACTTTATAGCTAAATACAAGACTGTTGTTACAAATAGTCAGAGAGGAATGCTGAACAAAATTTCTAGAAAGGATGGCTTTTTTTCTACATCTGCTTTAAATACAAAGCTTTAAACACATCTTCCTGTGGAAACGGTTTGGTGTTACCATGGTGATCTAGACAGGCTGAAGGAGCATAGCCCCAGCTAGCCCACTGTTCTTGCTTCAGAACGGATTGTGTGACAATCTCAGACTAATGAAATCAGTCAGTAACTGTTAACAAACACATTCTTTATGGATTCATTTGCACAGCTTTCCTTGATGCATTTCGGTTCACTATGGTGTGACAGATCTTAAATTACATGTGTTTGCCATTGGTTCTTTTCAAAAGGCCACTTGGTATTTTATTTATTTGTCCTTTTTCCTTCTGGAAAAAAAAGAAGGAAAAAAAGCTAAACCTATGATCATTTCAGTCAGGTCTGCTCTGATCAGGAGACAAAACATCCTCTTGCACTGGTTTTGAATTCATTCTCCCGTGAGATTCTTAGTCTCATTCTTACTTGGGCTTTCGCTCACTCTTCTTGTCTGAGTCTTTGTTTTTCCTACTGACTTTAATCTCTGCTTCCCACTGCTTTTTTACCAGTGTGTATAGCCTCATGGTGGCTTGGGCATCTTGGACCTGGAAAACAAAGTATTCTCTGTAATGTTTTGGAACAGTACACTTATGTTAGGTCTCTTTGATGGAGAGGCAATTCATATCTTAATAGTTTCATTGAAGTGATGACTTACAGAGGAGTGTTCGCCCTGCTGAACCTTCACATGGAGGATTTCTCTACAGAGGACTCTCAGCGCGGGGCGACCACTCTGAAAATAGAAAAATCATGTCATTATCATTGAAATTCCATAATTGGGTCTGGGATCTCCCACAGTGCTTTTCAGAGGTCCACAAGTATTTAATAGTCTCATTCTTTAAGTTTGGTAGCTTTTGAATTATTGTTGATTATGTGATTATTATTACCCCGACAATCTTCCTAAAGGGTTTATACTTCTGAGTGTCCCGGATCTTCTTCTTTGGATGATCCAAGAGAAGGATCTGAAAAGGTTTGTTTTCATTGGTTAATGCAGTTCATATAAAGTAGGGTTGCAAATGCTCAGTTGGTAGCTACCTTTAAGTCATTGTGTATGGCATGTCCAACCACTATCCTCCCTTGCAGAATCTCAGCAACCTCCTTCTGCACAGTATGTATATCCTCTCCTGTAATGAGATTAACACAATCAATAAATACATGAATAATAAACAAAAAATGACAACCATGTTTTAGGCAGTAATAACTCTTGTCACACTCATAGCTGTTTCATTCTCAGTTACAACTCTATGACAACTCACCATCCTTGATCTCCTCTGGTCGGATACCACTGACGGCTGTCCTGTAGTCTGTCACCTCCTCTGTGGGCTTTACGTATTTGTCATAGATGCATTTCCCAAACTGGTTCACGATGGACACACGAGCCAAGATGCTGTCCTCTCCATCAGGACCAACTCCCACCATCTCACAATCAATGGCCACAGCTTTGGTGAGGCTGACATCAGTGAACAGCAAACTAGGTTAATAAACAGGGAGTGTCTTCACTACTACCCTCATCCTATCAGAGGGGTTAGGTCTCTACTGTCTCTTAGTAATCTGGACTGGTTGCGTAATCCTAAATGTTAATTCCCAGCACTGGCATTTCAAACTAAACTAAAAAGTGGACCACATCAATCCAGCTCTGAGGTCTTTACATTGGCTGCCTGTCCAACATAGGATAGACTAAAGTTCTGCTGCTGGTCTATAAAGCTCTGAATGGTTTTGGACCAAAATACATCAGTGACCTCTTGACCCGGTATCAATCTACCAGACCCCTCAGGACATCTGGAACCTGCTTACAGCTTTTATGTTCCACATGTCTGGAACAAACTCCTTAAAAGCCTCAGATCAGCTGAAACAGTTTATTTAAATCCAGGTTAAAAACCCACCTGAATTTAAATAGTTTTTATTTAAAAGTCCAAATCTGCATCTGTTTCTTTAAAGCTTGAATTTTTAAACCTGATTGTGTTTTTAACACCGTTTTTATCAAATGTTCCTTTTCCTTTCTCTTTTGTGAATTGGCTTTAGAATTAGGCTAAATTAGGGTTTGAACAAAATAGGGGACCAGAAAAAGTAAAAACTTTTGAAATGTCCTGATTAATTAAAGAAAGTTTTACTCTGAGGAATTGTTCTAAATATTCTTAAAGTACAGATTTCTGTTAACAAATACAAATTAGTAACAGCTACAATAAATACAGCACAGATATTAAGCTTTAAGACTGCTTAAAAGTGACAAGTGTGTTTTGTTTGTTAAGCAGTGCTTGCTGTTATCAGAAGTCATGCATTTCTTAACATAACACCGGAGAACTACTTTGGCTGCTCCTTGCAGGAGAGCAAATGTTCCATCTTTACCGTTCTGCAAACGTATTTCTGTCTCTTTTCAGGTGGTTGACAACATATTTTCTGACGTGGACTCTTTGTGCACTCGTAGGACTATGCTCACCAATGTGTGATTGCATTTGTGTGTGTGTGTGTGTGTGTATGAGGGCAGAACGTCATTTATTAACTGAAGAAGTGATAAAAAAGTTTTTCAAATAGCCAGTTCGGCTAGAAAGTGGAAACTAGTGGAAAATTTGTTTTTTGAAGACGTGTAGAAAATTGTTTTGTCATTTATTTGACCACTATAAAAGTTTTTGCAACAATAATTCATTAGCAAACAAGACTCAAGTCTTTCAAGAATGTTCAGTAAGAATTTTGGTTCAATCCGGTGAAAAATTAATAATGGGTGAAGCTCAGCAAGAGTTACAAAATGTACTCAATTTAAAATTTAAAGCCGAACCTAAAACACAGTTTCTAGTAAAAATAAATAAATAAATAAGCCCATTAATTTAGATGTAAGTTTTCAGATCCAAAGGATGAGGTGGGAAAGTTCTGTGAATTTGCAGAAACTTATTGGCTTTTGTCAGTTTCCATTCACATAAGTGGATACTTTTTTCTGTTTATTACTACATGTAAATACATATGAATTATAGAGGAAACATATCTTGTCACTCACCCCTCAAAAGCTTTCTCCTTAACCAGAGCATTCTCTGTGTTTGTGTTCTTCTGCATGCCCTGCTTCTTCCTCATGATCTCTGCAGCTTCTGCTCCCATTGCTTCCTCGATGTCATCAGGGTCTACATCATCAAACCAAAGGTCCTCCCTGTAATCACATGGTCAATTAGTTTAGCAGCCACAATTATTCGGCAACTAAAAATGAACATAAGTAAATGCTGTGATCATACTCTGTAGGTTTCCGCTCTTCAATCACAGGCTTCTTCTTTTTGACTGCTTGTTCACTGTTAGACTTCCCCATGTCCTTTTTCCTCTTTGGAGCAAGAGGCTTCTGTGTGTCTGATATGGCAGTACCCTTTAAGTTCACCCAGGTCTCCTTGGTGACAACGCTGTGAGAAATAGTTATGTGTTTCACTTTTTTCTCTATGTCTGTCTTGCTAGGAGCTGCGTTGTTTGTTGAAATATTCTTAGAAGTATGTCCTTTAACCTTCTTTGGTAAGACACCATTCTGAGGTTTTGGTGTCGCAGGTTGCTTCTTTTCTGGCTGGCTGGCCTTTAGGAGCTGTGGAAAGTTTGACCAAACTTAATATACAACAAACAACTGTACTTATACAGTGTGTGACATGCTTAGATATGCGTAGATAAAAATTAATCCAAAGACAAACCTCTTGTAATGCTTTCCAATTGGCAGAAAAGTGCTGGGGATCACCAGGAGGTGCAGTTTGCTGAACTCCAGCTTTTTCTTGGTGTTTGTGTGGAGGCGTTGTCTTTTGTAACTTTTGTTTTTTCCAGTTATGCTTCATCCAGAACTTCTTCCTCTTTTCTTTAGCTGTGGTCTTTTGTGTCGCCGCAACAGAGTGTGTTTCATTTACCTGTACTTTAGACATTGTGGTCATTCTTCTTTTAATATAAATCCTTTACTCGAGCTCTCAGCCACGCTGACATGCAGAGCGCCGTTACCACGTTAGCAAACAACGTTCCAGAGTAATGGTTTAATCCTCTCCGAGAAAGGTTCCCTACCGAACATTTATATTGAAACAATGTTAAAACACATTAGTTTTACCAAATACCTTTCTGTAAAGCTGAAAAAGCTGGTCCATTATTAATGTCATGTTCACAGAAGCCATGCTGCAATGCATATTTCCGGAAAGTGTAACATCAAAATGTGTCCGACAGACACATGAATCCGTAGTGCAAGCACGTCCACTCAGAAAGCAAAAGGAATATTAAAGTTACATTATATTTTAAATCTGTGAACTGTTAATAGAATTTACCGATATTTTATTAGTGTCAAAAATTTATTGTTTTTATGATTTTATTTTATGTCATTTCTAAAAGCGGAACCATGGATCAATTGAACGTTTTACACCGAACTGTGTTAGCTGACGATCTTTTCAACTGTTTTGAATAGCAAAGGTTTCGGTGAATGTTTTTCATAGCTTGGTTTACTTCGAGGAAGACTTATTTATGTGTTGGTTTAAAACGTAGAGTAGTATATTTTAAGGAAATCTTGGTCATAAACTCCGTTTAGCTAACAGTACGAGATCAGAAAGTAATTTGAGAGGCATTCACAGACACCTAAATGCTTTCAATGTAATTGTTGCTTAAGAAAACAAATAAGAATTCATAGGTATGTATCTCAAACACACTTTGAGTCTGAGATCTTACATGTCTTCAGTTTTAAAATCCTCACTGATGTGTTTTTGGTTTGGTTGCAGATAATGGTTGCAAACTCTCCATCTCCGCTGCCTGAGAGAGCTATTTATGGGTTTGTTATTTTCCTAGGCTCTCAGTTTGGCTTCTGTAAGTCTTTTTTTTCCACGTCTTTTCTTTTTTTTCACACAGAGAACTTTGTTGTAAATTGTGTTTATTACATGTGTTTTACATAATTGATTTTTGTATGGCTGCTACCTTGACTATGTCTTCCTTTTAAAAGATATTTGTAATCTTAATATATCAGTGGGGCTTCCTCGTTAAAATAAATAGTATTAGAACGTATTGATGGAGTGATGGCTCAATTGATTGATTGAAAAATTCGATTAAAATATTTTATTTATTTGGACAAATGGCAGCAAGTGCAACCTAGCTGATGAACTATTTACAAGTTAAAGATCCTTCACTAAGTAGAAAATTATTTGTTATTCTTTTTATTGCTGCAAAATGTTCAGCTACATTTTAAGATGCAAGTTATACTTAAGGACTAATTAATGTTCTATATGTTTGAAGGTTGTTTTTTTTTGTATGAACAAAAAGTAGGAATTTAAAATATGGTATGTATGGAATCACATAAATGATCAAATTTAGGTGATAGGGTCAAACATCAACAAGACCAGTGCAAGACTGCAGATGTGGTTGGAGGAAGAAGTCCTGAATCTAGATAGTTTGATATAAAAAATGGGACTGATTTTTAAGTTGGACCAGGCCTCAATACTGGAATAAAATTGTTCAAAACTAGTTTATAACTTTTTAAGTAATCCTGCTGAAAAGGATCACAAACTATTTAAATCACATTACCTCTTTGACTAATATTTAAAAGAAAGAAAAAAAAGTACAACTAAGAAAGCAAAACTTGAGGAGTTTTTAAAGTACTATAACATTTTTAAAGTTTTAAAATTACCTAGTTGTTTGTTTTTTAAACTAAATCTTTGACAAGCTGGGAGGTTTACATGAGCTGAAATTCAAGATATTTAGGGTTTTTTTTAAATAAAAAAAATGTTTCTGAAAAAGACAAGAAAACAAAACAAAAACAAAATGTTGCTCCTGGGAGGTGTAATAGATTTATAAAACACTGAGAATTAAAGTCACTTGCCAATAAGTAACAGCCTTAAAATACTGTAGTTATAGGTATCCAAACACTCTGATGACCATATTTATCATATTCCTCTCCACAGTTCTGTACTGCCTGTGGGCATTTGTACCAGAGGAGTGGCTTCATTCAATAGGGCTTACATATTGGCCTCAAAAGTAAGTGGAATATGTGTAAAAAGATACAAGTTGTCCAAACAAATTCCACGTCTTGACTGTTTTTTATAAACACGTGACTGAGAAAGTACTTTTGCCAAGATTTATAATCTTTCAACTTGAATCTTTTGTCTTCTGCAGGTATTGGGCTCTTGCAGTACCAATCTATTTCCTGGTTACATTAGTGGTGTGTATAGTGGTGTTGTTTGGAGTGAACATGAACAATACAGCCCCACTGAACTCTGTGGACAACATCACAGGTGAGTTTAGATGGTAATGCAGCCACTGGGCAAAATTATAATTGTAGATGCTTGTAAAAATTAGTACTACAGTTACTATTAATACTACTGTGACACCAGCTTCCACTACACAGCAACCAGGGTTACAGTTGCTTCCTCTAGAGGTGAAAAGAGAAAATGTAGCTGTTATCTTAGAAAATCTTAAATTGGAATAAAAAGTGGGAAGTAGTTTAAAGCAATATAACATGTATTGTCTGTTATAATCTAATAAAAATAGATGTGACAATGCCTGAAATGTTTGCAGACATCCTCAAATCTCTTCTTTGTGTCATAGATGTGTTTGCCCAAGGCCAGAGGACAGAATGCCACAGGAAGGGGGGGATACCCCAGCTGAAGGATGTCTCCATCAGTGAAGTTAACAAAATGTTCTATTTATCACACAAGACATAACAAACGCTAGCTCATTGTGCTGCATGCTGAGTTGAATTGGAGCTGCTAATTATGTCCTGTAACCTTTATGTTTAATAAAACCAGATAATGATTTACTTGTAAAAAAATGATAACCTGAATCAGCTGACTGTTTGTATTATTTTACACACATGTAAATTAAAGAAGTTTCTTTGGTGTGAAATTATAAAGGAGTTACTTAATCTTTAAATACATTTTATAATTTCCACGTGATTCTGTTTTTACAGAGTAACTCAAATTTGGTCTGTTTTAAGGATTGTGACAAAGTGGGATGGTGTGACACAGTGTAATATTTTGATACTGTCTTGGATGACAGTCATCAGTCACCTGTACAGTACACAGAACTTACCAACATTTTAATGTTTCACAGTTACTGAATTTGTTAACTGGGTGGTGATAACCTACACCCTTGTGTAATGCTTACATAGAAACTAGCATTTATGGACAACAATAAGCATTTTCTACATGGTACAGAATTTTATTGGCAAAAATTAATTTATGGAAAAAGACTATTTACAATATTCACCTTTAGAACTTCTGGCATACTAAATATTAGCTTCTAATCCAAACCCTGACTGATGGCAATCTATTGTTGCCTTATCAATGTTTCAAGTTCTTGATTGGCTAAAACTTTCAGAAGTTTCCAGGCTGCTGTTTTAAAATGTCAATGTTATGATCTTTAAGCCAAATACTAATCACTTTTGCCTTGTGACAGGGGGCTCTATCGTGTTGGAAAACTGCACTACAGGTCACCAGATTGTTTATGATGAATGTCCAGGTGGATGTTTAGGTACCATCCCTTGTTAATAACAGTGTTGTGGGAGTTCTTGTGGATTTTCGACGCATCAGCCCTGCAAAGCTTTGTTCTCGTGGGGCTCTGAGACGTATTGTGTGATTGGTCAGACATTTCGGGTGGGCGTGGTTTATGTGGTAAAGCATGGAGTCTGTGGATGCGAAGTTGAATGGATGTGAACAGCTGATCGAGACGGTGAGAAAGTACGAAAATGTATGCATCACATTGGGGATTTTTTTCTTGTTCTTGCGGCCTAGAGAGGAAGAACACAGTTCTCATTTCTCGTGGAGTAATGTAATACGCTTTACTGCCATAACTCTATGCCCAAGACTGTAGATGGAGTGTAGTAGTATTAACATGTAACCAGAAGGGGGCAGTACCGCGCCTTTGTTGCAGCGTCGAGTCCGCCTCAATAGTCGAAGAAGTAATAATGTTTTGGCTAAAAACTATTGTTTAGCACACAAGTCTTCACGCTATTGTTTAGAGCCAATTTGACACTTTTCAGTACAGTTTAGTGTAAGTTTCACACATTTCGACTGCATTTGTAAACAAATGGCCTTCGCGGTGCCGGTGTGGCTCGCGGTCCAGGAAGAGCTCCTCGGATGTGGCGAGGCAGAGGCAGATCATGGAACTCCAAGCTGTTTTGATCATTTCGACGACGAATCTTTGTTTGAGTTGTTCCATCTCACAAGACCGTGCATCTCCTTCATCACAGACGCTGTCCGCATCCGCATGAAGGCGGTTGCCGTTAAGAAAACTCTACCCTCTGTGGACGTGATGGTCTTGGTGTCGCTGAACTACTACGCGCACGGAGCATTCAGCTCTGCCGTCCTGCAGAAGGCAGGCATGAGCCAGCCGACCAGCCTTACGAATGTTGTCAACACAGTCTCCGGTGTCATCGCAGGGATGTCCGATGTTTTCATCTCGTTCCCACTCACCGTCGACGCCAGGAACAGAACCGCTGCAAAGATGGAGGAGCTCTGCGGGATCCCCAAAGTTCTTGGTGTCCTGGCTCCAGCCCACTTCAAGATCCGAGCTTCTCCGTATGAGAAAGACTCTTTCAAGTCTTTTATTAACGCCCTCGGTTACACATCGGTCGTCAGTCAGTTCATATGCGACTGTGATGGTAACATACTGAGTGTTGAAAAATGCTGTGTAGGCAGCACGTTTGAGCAGGAAATGTGGGACTCGTCGTTTAAGGGAAGAGAGGTAGAGGAAGACCTGCACGGACCATTTTGGTTTGTTGGTGAGAAATAGAAAAGACACATTTATTGGAAAACAGATGATACATGCACTGCCTTGTAGTCAGACGTCTTTTAATCAACAGCAGCCGTAGAAAACTCAGAAGCCATAGGGAAGGAGAAAAAAAAAATATATATATATATATATATATATATATGTATATATATGTCTTTGTGTGTCATCACTCATTATCTGTACCACTTATTCCTATTATGGGTTGCGGGGTGAGCTGGAGCCTAACCCAGCAGTGTTTCAGGTGAAAGGCAGAGTACACACTGGACAGGTCACCAGTCCATCGCAGGGCCAACATATATAGGGACAAACAACCACTCACACACTTATACCTATGGAGAATATAGAGTCACCAATTAACCTAATATGCATGTCTTTGGACGGTGGGACGCATACACGGGGAGAACATGCAAACTCCACACAGAAAGGCCATCAGCCCCCTACATTCAAACCTCCCCCAGCCAAGGCCCGAACCAGCGCACTTCTTGCTGTGAGGTATATATATATC
>JBAMHW010000024.1:14719796-14729942 GCA_037177495.1 Rhadinocentrus ornatus | reverse complement strand
TGAGCAATCCAAAGTGCTTTAAGTAGCACAAAAAGAACATAAATGAACACAACAATCAAAACAATTAGGAAAAAAATTATTATAAAAGTAAGTTGCCAATAGTAATATACATAACGGTATAAGCAAAAGAATAGACATTTACTTTGGTTCCTAGGTTAATAAAGTCGAGCTACCAATCAGATTTGAGGGCGAACTGGCCCCTTCAGGTCCCAATCTAAAATCACCAGTGGTTGTGAAACCTCTGTATAAAGTAAATGAACTCACAAAAGTAAATTTTTCAAACAGTTTCTGAGGTTAAGACTAACCTTGCACGTTAAAATTCTGCACATTCTATCTTACACACACCTATGCTGTCACAGTTTATAACGACTTCTTTGTTCATTTTGTTGGCTTCTCACCAACAAATAAGAATGTGCACAGAAAAATCTGCACATTCTTTTAAGTCACAGTTTTACGCCGTTCTGCTTCCCCTGCATCTCCATTGATGTATAATTGCTGTTGAATAGGACGAGAGGAGCGTGTCAGGTTTAGCTGACAGATAGGACTCAGCAAGGCTGTGTTGTATCATCTATAATCCATACTAAATCAAAAGATTGATTTATGAAACATTGCTACATTGGCGTCTTTAGACTAAATATTTTAATAGTTTATGTCAGTGATGCTGTATTAATTGCATTATTTGTTTCTTTTCAAGGCGGGAACGGTTATCACCTAAGCAAGCACGTCTTGACTCCTGTGTCAAACCCTTCAAATGACAATGAGGTCCGTTTCAACAAAGCCCACGCAAAGATCCACACGGTCATGCAGTTAACACTTGGATGCATGAAGAGGCGTTTCAAGTGCCTGATGCAACTTGGTTTTGCCGAGGAAGGCTCTTTGAACAAAAAGTCCAACATGATCAAGGCGTGCAGCGTACTGCACAACATAGCTAAAAAGTTCTCCGTCCCCTCTCTGCCTGCAGATGGTAAAACTGAGGTTCCATATCCAGGCAAGCTGCTTTTGGCGTCACTGGAGATTAATACAGAAGCACTAGAAGCCAGACAGGAGCTTATTGACATGAACTTCTCTGTTGTCCCCAATAGGGAGGAGCCATCGGGTATTGATACCACGAAGGAGGATGTGTAAGCACAGCGATTATGTTATCCACCACACAGGCAAAAAGACTGACAAACTGATCTGCGATCTTTTTCACGTGAAGGTCAAACTGAAAACAAACCAGAGCTTACACTGCAACTTTTATAGTTTGATGCAAGTTGGTATTTATTTCTCTTTAGTTTGACACAAAATGTACATATGGTTGCACACTGAATTTTCTTCGTATTTAATTTGGAAACTTTTTTCTGAAAACAAATTATTTTATTTCCTGTACAAATAATTCTTTTCTACATTTAATAATGACAAATCTTAAAACATTCTCTGGTCATCTGGAGTGTAGTTTCTTTACAATAATAATTATAACAGCACATACTTGGCAGATAAATGGGCCAAATTATGTCAAAGTTAAGTTAAATCTCAAAAGGGCTATGCACATATTCAAATGTATTTATTATTTGGTATATAACATAATCTTGATGTTAGAAATAGTTTGTCATTAAGTGCATTAAAGACTGAGTCCAGGTTGACACTAGTTAGGCATGTGTCTTGTATCAACGAAGCTCTCGGAGGGCAGTGGCGTTGACATATATCATGTCTGTGTTCTCGTATATGTGCTCATCAGTCTTCATGCTTGACTGCAGACTGTCCATGATGCACTGGTGCAGGAAAACATACTGGGACTGAAAATAAATGTGAAAAATTCTTGTTATTTGAAATTCAGAAGTCTTTTTGGATGCAGTATGCTTGTCTATACTGTAGTCGACACATATTTGTTTGTAGAGTTACCACAGAAATGACTTAGTTTTACAACATGGGCCAAACCTCTGTGTTTGCATCCACAATTCCTCATAAAGAATCAAATTTTTGCTGAGAAGATGCTGAAGTTTATTATGTACTAATGGCCCAAAATGCTGGTTTATGTTACATTTTAATAAGACAGGAACTTTATTTGCCGCTCTAAATTGAAGAGATCTTCATATAGTGACATGAATAACTATCAGGAAAATAAATCTATGTTAAAAAGCTGATTATAGTTACTGTATGTTAAATATTCTGGAACTCTTCCACAGAAAACCCATATTAGAATGAAAATGAGAAATCACATGTACACTCAATTGCATCTGACATACAATACTTAATATGATTTAAGTGCTTGAATTGTATTTGGAACTATGTCCAGAAATGGCAATAAATGAATACTGAACTAAGGAACTGACAAACCAGCCTTGAACAACTTAATGTGATTTTCTTTTCTTTTTTTAAAGTAGGTAAGTGAGAAGTGCTTTCTTGTCTGCAGTAGACAACAATCAGAGTGCTCTCATTTTGGTGAATCCTGGAGAAATTTTAACGAGGAGTTAAGCTAAAAACCTACTCCCACGGGGGCCACAAATAAAGCAAATTTTTACCATATTTAATCATTTAAACTGCAAGATTTTCATGGTGGTTTCAAGCACGTTAAATATATTGATTTGTTTTCATATTTTATTAGCTTAAAAGTTGTTTAATTTGGTAGTATTTTCTAACCAGAGAGCCAGTTTACTATGCACACAGACAGCTTACAACATGATAATGTATCCTGCTGTTGATTGCATAACTAAACATTTTGCCCAAAATATTAATAATATGAGAAGTGCAAACATGTTTTTCTAAAATCTCAGCAAAATGAATGCTTAGCAGTGAGCTATCCAACAGGTTTGATACAGTTCCTGATGGACTTGACTTGACTGAATATTGTAAACATGCAATGCATAGTCATCGTAAATGCTGTGAAGCACAGCAACGGGAACATTCCTCATTTGAAAGAAGAGTGACAAGGTTTACTGTCTGATGCAACGGTGATGCAGTATTAAATTCACTGTAAATTACATTTGCTCAAACCATTAAAAAATTATTTTGGTTTGAGTTGTTTTCTGTGGTCTGGGTCGCTCTTAGCTTTGCAGTATTTCTCTAATTCTCCAAGCTAAGAAAACTGGTCGCTGTTTACTGCAAGTAAAACCCTGACTGCTCAGAAAACTTCATATACCATTTAAACAATAGACTCATATTAAAACAAGTTTTACCTCTGTCTGCACCATGTATGGTCGGTTCAGTCTCATCCTGTGCACAAAGGCATTAATGCCAACTGCCTGTTCTTTCTCTAACTGTTGAAGCAGCACATCTAAGGCGATGATAGTGCCCGTTCTCCCCACACCAGCACTAATGGAAATAACAACACAGCACAAGTGTCATCAGTATAAAATTCTATGTGTGTTCTATTGTGTTTAATCTACAATCATCTCCTGCTTTCAGAATATTTAGACAGACACACAGTTTACTCAGCCTGCAGTTCATGCATTTGACAAACTGCTGCAGGTTGGTATTTAAAGTTTACTGTATCCCACATGTCATTTATTTTTGATAACACACAAGCCCAGTTTTTGGCTTTAGTGCATTTGCTGGCTGGTTTAAGCAAAACAATAAACGTATGACATGAAAATGATTGTTGAATGTGATGACACTAGAATGATCTAGCATAATTTTTGCATGTCTGTTTGCCTTTATACTACTAAAATATTTATATTTAGTATCAGAAACAATAAATATATGCCTTTTCCAAAGACAGAAATATAATAAATATTAAAAAATTTTATTCGCAGGTGACTGTGATACTGTCACCTCCAACAATTCATGTGAGCTGGACTCTGCTTTGTAAAGTGTTTGTATCCATAGGAATGATCTGTGTAGGAATGTTTATATAATGGAGAGGGTGATGAAAAAGTCTGATTGGGTAGGGGTCTAAAACAATTCTCATTATGCTTGCCTGAGGTAGTCTGGTCATCGTGCCATAACAAGCATTAATCTCAAGGAAGACTGAGCATTCATATCAGTAACTATGAGAAGCATGCTCAGTAATCTTGCATAGGCAGAGAATTTTGTTTATGTCCAAGTATAATGGTTTGGGGACAGAAGAGATTTGTGAAGCAAAAGTGTGCATTAAAAAGCCAAAATACTTCTGAAGCTTACTGCGTCAACTATGTTTTTTATAAATTTCCAATGCATGAGCCATGTTCCTGTGAGTTCTGTTAATGCTCCAGATGCCTTGAGGTTTAATGAGCATTTGGGGTCTGTGGTGCACAAGTAAAGATGTCCCTAAAACTTCAAGAATCATGGGCATTAGAGTGACAGTATTTCTTCCTTATGATGACCTTTTATTGTTGCCAATCGCCTATTATTGATTAAACAACATGAGAATCCTAGTTTTTTACTTTTATCTGTCTTTTCAACCTGTTAGAGTCTTTTATCTTATGGTGGGTATGGTTTTCTGTCTTTGGACTCTATATCAATGCAAACTGTGATTGTCTGTACCTGCAGTGAACCACAGTTGGTGCTTTAGTCCCTTCACTCTCTATGTACTGTCTCACCAGTCCTCGGAACTGGATTAGGACTTGGGTGTCCTGTGGGACTCCATGATCAGGCCAGGCAGTGAAGTGAAAATGCCTTACTGTGCGCTCCTCTGAAGTGTTTCTCTGTGAAGAAAGAATATGGGAATTTAGATTTTGTAGGTCTACGACATCGCTATAGTAATTCATGAATAATATCCAGCAATCAACATAATTTGTGATGGTAAATGTATGACATTAGCATCTAATGTCCCACCACGGTTATGTAATTTATTGGTAAATTTTGAAAGATGTTTTGTACGTTTTTCAGGCCAAACTCCCTTAATGTCCAGCTGGGCTCCTGATGCTCAGAACTGACGGTGACCAACAGCTCTGCATAGGAGCACGGATTGCGGTCTTTGGGCCAGTATTGTTCACACTTGGTCTGGAAAAAAAAAAAAAAAACATAACAGGAACTTACAATGATTTGTATACTATATAATATGCATATAAAACTTCTACTTCCATCCAAATATACAATAACTAGAAGAGCAAATCTTTAATAATGCATTACTACATTTTAAATGTACACTTCCTTTAAATTCTATCAATAAAACATTAGAAAACTTCCCAAACACTTACCCGCCCTGCTTCAGTGCAGTTGGTTACCATGACGATGCCTTTCACTCTCTGCTCCCAAATCATTTTCCAAAAATCATTGACTGTGGAAGGCAGGGGACCCTGTGTAGCGATGTACTCTCTCTTGCAGTTGTAGCCCTGAGGAGACATTGGCAAGGTTATTTATTCAAAGGTTTTATGTCTTACATTGCTTAGGTCAAACTTAATAAATCCATTTAAAATCAATTAAACCCATTTATTTAGTCAGTGTGTAATAGTTACAGAAAATTTTCTATTAAATAATTGCCAGCAATAAAGTAATACTTACAGGCATGTAACTGGCATTTATATAGTCTAAGATCTCACTGGGACTTGGTGTATTTAGCTTCACCCGACACCAGTCATCTAGCATGAGAAAATAAAAGATGGTTCAACTGCAATGCAACACAAGGAAGTAGATACATTAAACAACTATAAATTCCAATTAACACCCACACAGAGTCTTTACTGCTCGAAGGAGCATGGTACAACAGTAAGAGGACATGCTTACAGGGCAGGACGTTGGTGAAACGATTCTTCACTTTATTGTCAGGCAGGGTAGCTACTTTGTGTATCTGATCAGTGCCAACAGATGCGAGTTCCTACACGGAAGTGGTGGAAGACACGGCATGAAATTAAAGAGAAATGGCACAATGTGATTTTAAAGCCTTATAAATAGAAACATACAAAGAAACAAGGGAGGGAAGAATACGGTTGTGTATGTTTGTGTACCTCATATTCTTGGCTGAAACCTCTGTTTTCATCTGCACTCAACTGACTGAAGTGGTCAGGAAACCTAGCAACAGAAATAACCCTGAAACAGAAAAAAAAATAAAAATAAGAACAACATAGAAAAAGTGAAGAAGAATATCACCTATAGTATTGGAATATACTTAGTTTATCCCAGAGGGAAATTGCAGTTGCAAATTGGAGGACATGATGAAACGTGTACTTACTTCTCCTTTGCACTTGGTATTTTGGATCCACCAATGAATGGTTTTTTTCTTCTGTGGGAAGGAATAACACAATTTTACTGAACAGGTCTGTTGGGGTCAATCTGAGCGACAAAAAGAGTTCTGTCATTTAGGTGGCAATAACCTGATAATATCTGGTCTTTTAAGGAAAATGAAGACAGCCACACAGGCCAGGATACCAAAAAGCAACACGGCAAAAAATGACCCTGCAATAACTCCTGCAAGAAGAAAATAGTAATTAAATCTTTTACACCCATTAATAGGAAACTTAGCAAAGCAGAATTGGGTTTCTTAGCACAGCAATAATGTTATCTGTGTTTGAATCTCATCACACTGTACAAGAAAAAAACTGTGATATAAAATAACCAAAGCCAGTTGGGGGAAACAACCCTGTGATGAAGATAAGTCACCTTTACTCACCCCTTTGATCAGTAAGACAGGAAAAAACAAATGGATCAGATTTCCTTTCTGCCCCGGACAATGAAGCCAAGGACACTTGGTACGTTTTTGCAGGTTGGAGTCCATCTATGATAAGGTGGTCCTCTTTTCCATTAACAATGAGATTTTTCCCAGTTACATTTACCTCCACATCTGTCCACACACCATTAGGTTGATTCCAGACAATGCGGGCAGAATAACCAGATCCCCAGAACTCACAGTGAGCACTTAAAAGAGGAGGGACTGCAGAGTCCCCCATCAAAAAAAGGGAGAGAAAAAAGGCAAAAGTGCATTTACAATCACAATAATGATGCAAAATACAAAACAAACACAAACACTTAATTTCCTATCCACACATGTGATGTAAAATACATGTAATTTCAAATCTAAACCTCACTGCAAAATCATTTTTAAGAAATAGTCCAAACCAGTAAAGCTTCAATTGTCATTTATAGAGCATTATTTATTTAAAAAAAAAAAAACAAAAAAAAAAAACAGCAATGATTTAAAAGTACAGAAACATTCAAAGATCAGTATTTCTGTGTAGAAAATGTGTTCTACTGAACAGTGTCTTAAGTTTTCCTTTAAAAGTATTATATGGCACAAAAACTAGATCATTTAAACTATTTCAAATTGCACCTTCAACTGCCAGTATGGCTGAATGTTTTGAAATCTTTAACCATAAACTACAGATTAAGACATATCTCAAATGTCTGCGGCAAAAAAAATTTAAATATTTTGGCTGAAGCAAAAAAAAAAAAATACTCACAAATTGTTAGGATGTGTTGACACTGCAGCAAAGATGTGGAAGATATTTCATATTCAAGAGATATTTCATAGGTTTCACCTGGGTAGAGTCCAGTAAATGACACAATTGCACCTTCTGGACTGACATAAACTTGTGATTTATTGGTGGCAGTTGCATTTGAGAATAAGCCTTCAACTTTTCCCTGGATTGATGAGTTGGTAACATGCCAGTTTACACTGGCACAATCTATGGCTGAAAAGAGTAGAAAATAATTTAAATAAAAATTTACTTTTTTAAGTTTCTGCCTGATTCAATCAATGTGGATACTAATTTAATCAGTTTTTAGGAGGCCAGTATACATACTCGTAACTGTGATACTGTCATAGGCCCTGCTGCTGAGTCCAGAGAACTGTGTGATCACGCTGAATGCATACAGTGTTCCAGGATGGAGATTTGAGGCTAAACATGACAAAATATTTGATGATCTATTTTGAGTAATAGATGCACCACTGGAATTCATTGTAAGTTGGTATTCCCAGGCGTCATTGAGATTCTCCCACTGAAGAATTAGGTAGGTTGCAAAGCGTTCAGTCACATTGACTGAAGATATCTTTGGAGGAACTGAGGAGAAGAAAAGAAAACTTAGAGGAGTACAGTTTTGTGCAGTTTTTTACAAGTTAGCAGAATAATGAGTGTAGCTTTAAATATATCATTGCAGAGCTCTGATATAAGTCTATTCTTGTTATTTATCAGAAGCAAAGAACTAAATATACATGAAAACTTGATTCACTAGTGATATCACTACAGGTGTTAGTCTTAGATCATCTTGTCAAACTAGTAGCTAGAGTGTAAAAACATACTAAGACAGTGGCTTATTTTAAGACTCGAAGGGATTTTCAAAACAAAAACTTTAATCTCTATTACTTTTTTTGTATTCTTAGTGAAACCAATAATCAGCTTTGGTAAATTCCAGTACTTAATCAGCCACAATAAAAATGTCAGGTGACCAAAACCCTTCTCATTTTACCAGAACTGGCATTGTGCATCACTTAACTACCGTTGGTGTGAGTTCAAAGATTGAGCTTGCCACTTTACTCTATTTCCTTGTACATAAGATAATTATTAAACATATTACAAACAAAACATTGAATCAATACTTTATCTTATCATAAACACAATTAGTAAAAAAAATCTCTCTCTCTCATTGGAAAATGGATCTGAGATAGCATATACAGTATCCCAAATCAACGGAAGACTACAATCAAATATTTATGATCACCTACCTGTCACATTAGAAAAAGAGTATCCAGTGCTGTTGACTCTCTCAAACACAGTGTAGAGAGTGAAATTGTAAATTGTCCCAGCAGTCAGAGAGGAGACCATGCATGGTACTGATTCATCTTCCAGATTGGCACTGACCTCTATTGATGTCCCATCATAATTTAGGATGTATGTTAAGATGTCCTTAACCTTCTCCCACCTCAGAGTTATACTGGTTTCATTCTGATGTTCCACTTTAACATCTTTAACATTTATTGGGGCTAGAAGAGAACAGAGGAAATAAAAACAGCACGATAGACTTTTTAAAAATACTTATAACAACTGTGGGCAGATTACTAGAACACTTAGAAGTGCCCTTGTGTAAGTTCTATGCAATTCTGCCAAACTAAGACAGCAACACATCAGCTCAGTTGCAGAAAATAAAAAAGGATCAAATTAAATATTGTTTTAGTTTTTCCATTTCAGTATGAATTTCGTTCTCCAGAGTTATGAAGAACAATGAGGCAAACCTCAGTTGTGAAAAATTATGGTCAAATGACAGGATATCTTTAATTATATACTATTGTGGTAGTTTTTTAATAACTTTTTTTTTTTCAATTAACTTATTGTCAGTCAAAAACTAAACATATCTGTTATGGGGTAAAAAAAAATACATATATATATATAAAAATTTATTTGGTGAATTTTGTATCAAAACGAAAACTGATAGAATACCTGTCACAGCAGAAACAGGTTGTCCAGTACTGTTGACACCACCAAACACAGTGAAGAGAGTAAAACTGTATTTTTTCCCAGCAGTCAGAGAAGACACCACATATCGTACCATTTCTTCATGATCTGCATTGACCTCCATCTTTGTCTCATCATATTCTAGGATGTATGTTAAGATGTTCTGAACCTTGCGCCACTTCAGATATATACTGGTTTCATTCTGATCTTTCACATTAACATCTTTAACATTTATTGGGGCTAGAGGAGGATAGAAGACACACAGCTGTTTAGTAAAAGAACTACGAGACGTAATCACTGTTAAAATCTGATAGCAGATTTTAAAGTTTTGTTCAATGTTTCCTTTAATAGGTGTAATCTGCTTCATACATACTTGGACAGCAACACAATGGAATTTTGAATAAATGGAAATTGGCAACACTTAAATGTGACGTTGTTCTATTGTTTTTCATTTTTGTTTGATTTCAATTCTCTTTTAAAAAAAATAATAACATAATACATGGAGAAGTTACAAAATATGATTGTTGAATGATAGGATATCTTTAATTATATAATATGGCTATATTTCTGGCCATGTGAATTTTTTGTTGTTGTTGTAAACTCAGTCTATCCTAATCAAAGAAATAAATTAAATTAAATTAACACCTTACTTACAGCAAACCAAATATGGGAATTTGTCTGGTAAATTTTGTATTAATATAAAAAACTGCTGCAAACTTTGATTCACGGATCACCTACCTGTCACAGCAAAAAACGAGTATCCAGTGCTGGAAAGTTCCCCAGACACAGTGAAGAGTGTGAAACTGTAATTAGTCCCAGCAGTCAGAGAGGAGACCACGTAATCTACTGATTTGCCTTCATCATC
>JBAMHW010000024.1:14704451-14716480 GCA_037177495.1 Rhadinocentrus ornatus | reverse complement strand
TAAATGTAAACCTCTCTGTTACAAAGAAACAAAATAAAGCAATTTCCTGGAGGTTTCTGTATCAAATTGAACATTGATGGAAAGAAATATTCATAGATCACCTACCTGTCACAGCAAAAAACGAGTATCCAGTGCTTCGGACTCCTCCAAACACGGTGAAGAGTGTGAAACTGTAATTAGTCCCAGCAGTCAGAGAGGAGACCACGTAATCTACTGATTTGCCTTCATCATCTGCACTGACATTCATCTTTGTCTCATCATATTCTAGGATGTATGTTGAGAAGTTGTAAACCTTGTTCCATCTCAGAGTTATACTGGTTTCATTCCATGTCACCACGTCCACTTTGTCAACATTTTGTGGGGCTGGAGGAGAGGACACCAACAATTCAGTAAAAAAAAAAAAAATCTGAAAATTACTTTGAATTTAGTAGATTTTAAATAGATTCTGTATTTGTTGTTTGCTTTAAATTTGATTTAAACTTTTCTGATGGTATTGAAAAAGAAAGAGCTTGAAAAAGTTGCAAACCTTTGTTACTGAGAAAAAAGCATGTAAAAATTCAGGTTTACGAGTTGTAAATCTCATATTAGAGTTATACTGGGTTTTATTCTGTCACTCCTACATACCAACATATTTAAAAGATTTTCTAGAAATGAAAAATAGAGTTTACAGTCTAACTATGAAAAAAGAAACAAGCAAAATGTTAACTTTTGTAATAAAATTTTTCATTAATGATCAATCAAACCAGTGTCAAACACAAATTATAAGCTGTTCACACTTACATGGTTTTGCTGTTATATAAGTAGATTGTGCTGTGGCTCTCACTGATTCACTGTCAGTGGCATTCTAAAAAAAAAATAACAAGAATCAGCACATGAAGTTTTTCCCAATCCAGCGCTTGTTTTTTAGAGGAAGTGAGTGAGAATTAGATTTGCGCAAACTTGGAAGAAAAGATTCAGATTTCACCATCTGAAAAAGGCCATAGTTTGTTTTTTATTTTGTTTAGTTTTTTCTGATTTAGCTGCTGCGGCTTTCTTGTGTACTTTGTTGTCTGATCTTCCCCATGATTCATATCGTACACTGAGCCTTTACAGTGGTTTTGACAGCATTGTTTCTTTTTTTTTCTTCTTAAGTTAACACCTACTAAATAGCCTGCTGCCACAAAATTTGATCTCAACTAGTGTATAAATAAAAAAATACTTACCAAAAGCACACTCAAGCAGACGAACAGCAACAACAGGTCTAAGGTGGATTTGAAAGATAATAGCTTCATCATCACTACAGATTATTAACCTACACATGTACTACATACATATTAAACTACTTTCATATCCAAAGGTGAACTTCAGCTCTCTATTTTTGATGCTGCTACTGGTATGTTGACAAAATAAACAAATATGCCCAAGCTAGGGTGGATGTAGTCCAATATTATCTTCATTCCAGAGGTGTTGACTTTTAATTCTTAATCACATCCTCCTTTTGTAACCTCTGGTCCGCTCTCATATTCCCCAAGTGACAAAGTAAGTAGCTACTTCTTCTTTTAGGCAGTGTACCAGCACAGAGACCTTTGCCCCGCCTGTTACTTCCTTGGTAACGGTCAAAGTGTACCACTTGTCAAAGGTATATCAATCCAGACAATTTGCCTGTTTTAAATGTTTATTGGTGGTAATTGCTTTATATAACTGGTTCATGCTGGTAACTGTTTGTATACTTTTATGATGGGTAAATAAAAAAGGCATCATTTTCATCTGCTGTATAAAGTCACGGAAAGCTTTTAAATATCATTTAAAACAAGTATCACTAGTTTTACAATTTAAGACCTCTGAAGTTATAATTCTAATGGTATCTTAGCTGAACTTGCTGTGTGGGGGGATTTTAGAGAACAGTGTATTTGCAGCTGGTTTCAGTGCACCGTTTCAGTAAGCAGTGGTATTTATAGCTTCCTTGTGCTTGAGACCTATAAGGAAATGTGAAAACAGAAAATATAATAGACAAAACATAAGCCACACCCTTTTTTATGATGTTATAAGTAAAGCTCAATAAAACAACTGATATGCAATAATAAATATTTTCCACTGCTAGGGAAACATTTGGAGAAAGCAGCATTTATAAATGATACAATAGTTTTGCTCATCTGTTAGTGTTATTATAGTACCATTAAACAAAATTATGACGTTCCCCGATTGATAATTAACATAATTTATCTTCATTTCATGAAGCTTATTGACTATACTATCACACTAAACTACAGATTTGATCAAGGGGACATTTACTTACATAATAATTAGGCTTTTGTGGTATTTCAAGAATTTTACTCTGTTTCTATCAAGTTAACTTATATTTACCATTATGTTTCTAGGTTTATTATTATTAATATTATTAATGCTATTCTTCTTATTATTAATATTAAATACTCCCAGTTTTTCCTGTTATCTGTTATTAATGATGGTAGCAGAAGGCAAAGTTTCAGCAATTATAAATTATCATTACTGAGTTCCACAGTGATTTTTAACATCAAAAATAAGCTCTTTGAAATCTACTTTTCTTAAATTTAAATTTAAGCACTGCATACAGTAAAATTGCAGGTATTCAAAGGTCTGTTTACAGTCAAGCCCAACATTTTGTGAAAAAAAAAGAGTTATTAGATATTCTTTGGTTGCTAAACATATTCTGTGACCCATTATAAGATATCATAATCATTTTATAACTGATTCTGAAAATGTTCATGATTTTATTCGCAACTGGCTGCTAGATACTTATAACAGTACATTACACTAGTGTGGTCACTATCATTTAATATTATAAGAACAATCAATCATTCATTAAGGTCACAGATATCTATTGAACTAAAGTTATGGCTAAATGTAATAAGAAAAGCAAACACAGAAAAAACCGAGAGTCTTCCATGATAAAAAAAAAAAAAGACAAAATGTTGGAAAATGACAGCATATTGCATTTCTTGTGCTTCACCTCATTGTTGCTTTGGCTGCGCATAACACAGGAAAAGCAGTTGTCGTCATCATACAAATGAAAAAGGGTGTGTGTGTGTGGGGGGGGGGGGGGGTGCTTCTACGCATTGATACAGAAAAAGTAAATATCAAAGAAAAAGCAGTATGTGCAGTATTTCTTAGCCATGAAAAATGAATGACCTGAAAAGACTGTAATTTACTTGATTTGAAGAGAAAAAATGTTTAAGTAGATTAAAAATCTTTAATGCTACAGTGTTGCAACTTAAGGTGAGATCACTCCTATTATAAGCTAATTTTTATATATATAATTATTTTAGCAAACTGAATACCTAGCAAAGCAGGATATGGCATTCCATTTTCTCCAGAAGGTAGAAACCTCTCTTAAGCTAAATAAAGAGCTGTAGGTAATGTGACTGGAGTTTCATACCATCCACAGACAAAGTAAACTTATCGGATTAAGGTCTACAAAACATTTAATAATAAAGGTTCTTGGGTATGTGGTAGGTGATATTCACCCATGGGTGAAGACAGCAGATAACATGGCAAGAATAAGGATAGAATAATGGCTGGAATATAAAAGACATTGTGTGCTTCATGGGAAACTCTGTCTGGAAAACATGTTTTCATGCAGAAAATGTGATTTAGAAGGGAAGAGATTCATTGTCACCCTGTGGAAAAATGACTTACTTGCATGAATACCTGAAGGGATGAGAACCTCTCCCTTGCAGCATGGAAATGAATGAATGAATTTTTAGGTGAAGCACTCCAGACAGGTAGGTGTACAGAAAAAAACTAAAATTTACGATTAATTAAAATTATAACGTCGAAAACGACCGTCTAAAAGAAGATAAACAGTAGAGGGCAGTGATAAGACGTAGTTTCTAGGTTACCTATTAAAGGGAGAAGAAGAAGAAGGTATGGTTAGGTTTCGTGAATTGTAAACAAGGAGTCTGCAATTCTGTGAAGTTACTGGTAAATTGAATTTTGTGGGGGTTTTTTAAGTAACTAACTCAATGAAAAGGCTTTATTTATTTATAACATACTTTTTAAGCTTTAGTCTTACTCAAGCACCGTTTACTGCTAATATAGCCCTAGCCATTGTTTCGTTTGTGCTAACGTTATCTCACCAGTCAGCTTACAACTCAGCCTCTTAATACCTTTTAAACATAACTGGGTAAGAGTTACTATTAACTTAGATTTAGTATCGGTGGTTGTTCTGTGGAGTTGGGAAGTTAACCAGTGTTAACTGAGCTACACTTGTAACAAAACAGCTAGCAGTGTGTGCTAATGTTAGCCTTGCTGAAGATGTTATGTCCATATCTCTCCCTCACACGTGACTTCTGGGCTGTTTTACTGAGCCCTTAAATATCGGTTGTGTAGAGGCAGGCTGGAAAATACGAGCAGAATTTGACCACAGACGGTCACCTTGGAAAGAAGATTTGCCAAAAGCGATTTTATTCACGTTTTCGTCAGAGAAAAGGGTATGAAATAACTATTTTGAGCTACAAAACTTGTTTGTGAGAGCGTTATCTAAATTACTGTTGGGTTTTAATAATGGTGTCATTTACTGCTATGTTTGTCTTTTTAGAAATGCAGTCCACAGTAAAACAAAACTTCAATGCGGAGACCGAAGCAGACATAAACAAACTCGTCAACCTAAAGCTCAATGCTTCCTACACCTACCTTTCCCTGGTAAGAATTCATTTGTAGTAACTATGATCTACAGCAGTACATGTATTTTGTTATGTAAGCCATACTACTACACACTGTCCTCATTGCTGTGGCTTACACACATTTCTTCTGTCTTGAAGGGTATGTATTTCAACAGGGATGATGTTGCATTGCCAAATTTCTCCAAGTTTTTTCTGGAGCGCTCTGTAAAGGAAAGGGAACAGGCTGAGAAGCTGTTGGAATATCAGAACACGAGAGGAGGCCGCATTTTGCTTCAAACTATTGCTGTATGTCTCAAACAATAATGGACATCATTTAGGTTAGGGACTGAAATAAGTGCAACAGTTGATCCGAGTTAAACTTTCTGTTTTAGAAACCAAGTAAAGATGACTGGAAAGGAGGCCTGGATGCATTGTCCTTTTCCCTGGAATACCAGAAATCCCTCAACACATGTATCCTTGATGTGCACCGCAGAGGTGGCACTCACAATGATGCACATGTAAGTCCCGCACTATTTTAGATTTTGTATGTGCTGTTAATTTTTCAGACAGTCATAGCCGTGTCATGGCGACTGCTTGACTTGCTTTGCAGTCATTTTTACCTTCTGTCCTTTTGTAGCTGTGTGACTTCCTGGAGCAGGAGTTCCTTATCGACAGCCATGATACCATAAAAAAGTTGGGTGATTACATCGGCAGCCTGTCACGTCTTGCTTCGCCCGAGTCTCATGGCTTCATGGGAGAATACCTGTTTGATAAACACACTCTGTAAAGGTCCCTGCAGTGCTGTTGATGCCAGCTTGTACGTTTACAATATGGAATTACAATATCGCATTTGTTTCCGTTAAGTTAACTTGAAAATGTGTGCACAGTTTACCCTGAACTTCATTCTTCTACTGAAGGAACTACAGAAACTCATGCAAGTTCACTGAAAATACCTCACGTTTTCTAAAATAAAACAAACTGTTGTAAAAAAGTTCTGAAAACTTCAATTTTTCTAATTTTGTTACCATAAAATGAGTCACTTGTTCAGACTTTATTATGTGTCATGCATTACAATATCATGTATTTTGGCCTTTTGAGAAATACATACAATTTTGTGTGAAATTGTTAAAAGGATTTTGAGATCTGGAAAGTCATTAAAATTTGTCTACAACTTCAGTTTCTTTTTTCTTTCATTGCACACTTATCTGACCCATCATGTAGTTGATGCATGCTTTTGAAGGTCCTGCCTGTAAGCTTATGTGACACTGAAAAGATAACCGGTTTTTGCTTACTCACTTGATGGGAGCGTTCAGATTTGGATTAGACTACTCGACAGTTTTGTGGTTTCATAACAATGACACTGCTTTTTTAGTTGTTTGGGTTTTTTTACTGGAATTTTATGTTTCTGTAAAGATGTGCAGAGGCTATGGACTGCATTTGGATGTTTCTTTGCCCCATTAATAGCGCCTTTTTCCTTTAATGAAGTTTGACTATTGTGAACTTTTTTTAGTAAAAAATGTAGAAAATATGACAAATGATATATGCAGGTACAGGAAAGGAAATATTTATTTTAGCTTATAAAAAAACAACAAAAAAAACATGTTAATGCTTTTACATCAGAAATGTAAAGCAAAAGAGCCCTGCTATATATTTAATTTTAGTTTGAGTTAGTGCTTTTTTTTAATTGGCCAGTGAAAACTCCAGATGTAGGGGTGCTAGTACGTGATAAAATGTCCAAGGAACTCCACTAAGTGCTCTAAAATTGTGTGTGTGGTACTCTACAGTAAACTGGTAAGCCAAGGACGATGAAATGTTTGCTCTCACTTAAATTTGTTGGTAGATTGACTGTAAGGACAGCTACGCTAAGGGGATTAGTGAAAGGCTGAATGCTCTACAATCTTCTCAGTCTGATGGGTAAACACAAACAATATTATAAACAGTCACTTGTATGTTAAAAAAATTATAATTATTGGTCAGTGTTTTAAATTTAACTATGTAGTGGGAAAACAAGCCATGGTTTCTGTTTGGTCTTTATTTTATTCATTTAGTCAGATATCAAGCAACAGATGTGTTGTCAGCATTCTAATATCAGGAGGAGGGGTAGGGGGATTAAACGTGAACACTGCTTTAGTGATTTGCCAGCGCTTTGATGGAAAGGGTTTCAGGGAGTCTGCCAGTCAGTGACAGCAGCATCCTGAAAGGACTGAAAAGTGTTTAAGGACAATAAGCAGTTAAAGTCGAGGTAACTAAAAGTACGTTTAAAACAAAAGAGTTTGTCCAAGAGCTCTTTCTGTATAGAGGGAATTAAAAGAACCCATCAACAGGTAAGAAAAAAGCTAAAGTTTCAGACATTTTTGTTCTGATTAAAGTACAGTAGGTGGGAAAAAGCAACATTTTAAATACATTTTTTATTGTAAAGGCTTGAGCAAACCCACACATAAGAGTAGCTGACCTTCCTTGTGGATTAATTTGATATATGATTTGCTTTGTTTGTTTTTTATAATTAATCTGTACAAAACCATCAATCATTTAACAAATGTTACAAATAATCGTATTTATATAGTTTTTTTTAAATTATTATTTCAGTCAGCATCTTCCACCATCAATCTGATTATTTACCAGAACAAGAAATCCTCCTGATATGTCTAGCCGCTACACAAGTCTCTTACATGTCTTCATTTTGGTCGGTCAGGTCAAATGTTTCTGCTGGGATGTTTTTATGTGGCAGTGAGACAAAATCCAATAATTCTGTTTACAAATATGTTTTCTGTAAAGAGAGTTCAGTTGAATCAAGAATATGAATCTGCCAATTCGTTTGAATACTTCAATTTAAATTAAATATACATGAAAACGATAAATAAAAAGACCGGGGGTTTTTCTGAATCCTGGTTGTAGTCCACTGGGATTCTTTTCAAACACCTTCATAAATAGAAACCATTACAGAGAACTTTCCAGGTAGATTTACCATGGCTTAAAAATAGAAGGAATTTTGATGGAAGAGACCAATTTCTATTTATTATAGTTTTGAGAAATTGTCATTTTGGATTAATATTGTAGTGCTAGAGTTTAATCCCGGATAGCAGAGACCATGATGAGAGAAAAATGGGGAAGAGATGGATGTGGGAGGGAAAGCGTGGGCTATGGGATGGATGAGATATCAGGGAGTATGAGAGTAACAGAGGGATTAGGGTCAGCCATGTTGAGCATCTGGCTTAGAGATGTGGTGTGCTACTGGACTGCGCTGCAACACACAAACATGGGGATTACATGGCATACATGTAAAAATGTGTTGTGACTCAGTGTATGAGCCAACTTGACAGAGACCATAACAGACTGACACAGCGTGAATAACCACACTGCTGTTTTGACAGCTGACATGAGGCTGGTCACTGATGGGGTCCGAATCCGGAGGGCTGCTGAGCCTTCCGAACCAGAATCAGAGGAAGCAACAGAACCAGCTCATCGTGAACATACTCATTCAGAGCACCACGAACATTCACATACAGAACATCACCCGGGTCATGACTACAACCACATGAAGGAGAAGTTCATGAATGAACTGAAACATCTGCCAAGTAAGACACTTTTACAGTTTACAACACATCAAGTAATTTTATCAACCAGTTTTATTCAGCAATTTCCAATGAGCCCAACGTCTTTTGTAAGATTTAAGCTAATATACATGTACATTAAATAATTATTTAATTAGAATGACACTACAATGTCACTGCACAAAACTGAAACACATGTCTTGATCAATGTCTTAATGACGTCAACGAGGATAGAGAATCCTAACTAGTAATTGGAAACTATTGTTTATGACAACAGGAGTTAAGTACAAAATGATGAACTGTTGGTGCTTTCGCATTGCTGCTGGCTGTGGTTGTACAGGACCACTCCCAGCTAAAAGAGTGTTATTATCTGATTATAGAGAAGGGCGTTACTGACCAAATGCATACTCAGCAAACCTTTCTAAGATAAATGAACAACTTAGGAGAAATGTTAGTTTCTGCTAGTCCCCAACTTTATTTCAGTATACTCATATTATATTTTAGCTTTATGTATAATGCCTTTTGAAAGCTTGGGTTAAGCTGTGAGTGTTTTCAAATAGATAAGGACTTCTAAGAAATTATATATTTTCAGGCAGGACACTGTCTGACATGATAGGCTTTCTCATATTTTGTATACAATGAGGACTGATCTGCCTGTTTACATCCTTTGCAGTTCCTATGTGGGCAGTGACAGCCATTGTTGTGGTGGTCCTGGTTTTGGTGGCATGCTGTATCTTCTGTGTTTTCAAAAAATGCTTTGCAAAAAAAAAAAAGCCAAAGAAGGCGAGGGAAAGGAAAGCAGGTCGCCGCAGAAAGGAAAAGGAAGGTGAAGGAGAGACTGGAGAGAAGGTAACATACTACTGCATTTCTACTGACTTATTCTCCTACTTCTTACCTGATTAAGACCTTTGTAAAGAGCATCCAATGTTTTATCTTGTAGGAGGGGGAGGAGAAGAAAGAAGGGGGGGAGGAGGAGAAAGAACAGGAAAAGTTGGGTAAACTGGAGTTCTCCTTGGACTACAACTTCACAGAATCACAGGTGGGTCCGGAGTGAAAACACTGGTTGTTTTTTTAAACAACTGAATGTCATTCTAACACTATCTCTTTCCTGCGCAGCTTATAGTGGGCATCCTTCAGGCTCAGGACCTTGCTGCAATGGATATGGGGGGAACTTCAGACCCCTATGTCAAAGTTTTTCTTTTGCCAGACAAAAAGAAGAAATATGAGACCAAGGTTCAACGCAAAAACCTGTGTCCTGTCTTCAATGAGACTTTTATTTTTAAGGTATCTCATGCCTGATTTGCATCTGTCCACTGTCTTTATGTCATTGTATGACTTTTTATCTACCATGGCTGGAAATGTGGTCTATTTGACCTCACCTATTTTATAGCCAAAAATATAACAACCTTTTTGCTAACCTTTCATTCTAGATTCCATATGCAGAGTTGGGCGGAAAGACTTTAGTGCTGCAGGTTTTTGACTTTGATCGTTTCTCCAAGCATGACATGATTGGTGAAATAAAGATCCCAATGAACAGTGTTGATTTGGGCCAGCCCATGCAGCAATGGAGGGACGTAGAGAGTGGTGAGAAGGAAGAGGTGAGATTGACAGTGTGTTTATTTTCAAATTGTTAGTTAATGTCAATTTTAATAACAAGCATAAGCATTTAAAAGTCCTATTCATATGCAAAAATCTTTATATGTACAAAATAGCCAATGTCCCTTTGTTGTCAAATTTAATAAATTATTTTATTAGATTTAATTATTATTCTATCAATTTAATTTGAAATTCACAAAATTTCCTTTCAGCAAGAAAAACTTGGTGATATTTGCATTTCACTACGCTATGTACCAACTGCTGGAAAACTGACTGTAAACATTATGGAGGCCAAGAATCTTAAGAAAATGGATGTTGGTGGCTTATCAGGTAAACATATCTCATATAATTGACCAGTCTTATCATTCTGCCCCATATTGGCATATTTCCTCACAAAAACATGCTGAAAACTCTTTAAAAATAAGCCCAGAAACAAAAACTTGCCCTTTTTTCCTCTAACAAGATCCATATGTGAAGATTATCCTGCAACAAAATGGGAAGCGGATTAAAAAGAAGAAGACAACAGTCAAGAAAAACACACTGAATCCTTACTTTAACGAGAGTTTCAGCTTTGAAGTCCCTTTTGAGCAAATACAGGTAAGTTTTACGTAACTATGACATTTAACAAATATTTATTGTATTAAAGAGTGTGATTGTCTGATTATTTTTTCCCTTCAGAAAGTACAGGTTGTCATCACAGTATATGATTATGATAAACTTGGGAGCAATGACCCAATCGGAGGGACCTTCATGGGCTATGGAGCTACAGGAGTTGGATTGCGCCATTGGTCAGATATGCTTGCTAATCCCAGACGTCCAGTAGCCCAGTGGCACACTCTCCTGACGGAAGAAGAAGTAGAAGCAGCACTCAAAGCAAAACCTCGTTAGGGTAGCACCATGATGGAACATTACATGCTGCTGAGATGTTATTTGGTGTAAAACCTGGTGTTATATCAATATGCATATTGTGCTTTCCATTTTGTTTCCTTTGACATACAGGCACATGACAAATAAAAGCAAAAAAAGAAAAGGTGATAGGTCTTATCTTTTTTTATATGCAGTCAAAATAATTTGGGTGGTTTTGTCCACAATGGAGGAGGAGGGGGGCACTGTCATCTCAGAATACATCACTTCTATCAGTGGTGTCCTTCTTGCATTGTGAAATAAAAGTGATTTTCACATGATGATTCCTCTGCAATAACTATCTTCTATGGGCATAAGTGGACTCAAGAATACATTGCAAAATGCTACCTGTCTGTAGGGGTAAATGGTTCAAGAGGCTTTTTTTTTTGTCACCTACCTGTACTTTGTGTGTTATGTGAGTGTGTATGTTGTGTGAGTGTGTTAAGTGCCCGCACGACTGTGTATAGTATATCATTACAACATATAATGTTTGATATTTCATTATAATGAAAACCTTGGCTTCTCCTACGTACATTACTCTGTAATCCAACATTATTTGTATATTTGGAAAATAGTCATTTGTAAATGTGAACCTTTTCTGCATACTCATGCATCAACGTAGCATTCGGATGTATAAATTAATGATTCACAGAATTACATTGTGCTGTGAAACGATGGTTGTCTCTCGTGATCTGGTAGAGTTTTAAGCTTATGAATTTCTCATTTTGTAGTGTTGTGGTGTGACAGAGCTGTAAAATGCAATTAAACCTACCCTGGCCAATATCACAACATTGCTTCCTGTATTAACTTAAGTTAAACTAAGTTATATGTAACAGGTAATAAGTTTGTGCAATATATTATATAATATTTGGGTCCTTGTAAGCTTTTCATTAAATCCAGCATATACATGTCGCCGGTAGATGACGTCTGCGTCCCCCATGTTGAAGTGTTGCCTAGCAACAAATCCTAAACTTCCTGTTAGTGCAATTGAATAATAGTGACTAATTTTACCCAGTTTTCTCCATCAAACAGGGGATTAGGTAAGTTTGGACAGATTATTAATACCTAATATAACAGTTTGCGTTAATTACCGCTAATTTTAGGCTAATACAGACTCTGACATATTGTGTTTCCTTCTTTCGTTTAGATTACAGGATGAGTGCGGGACAGGTGTCTGAGGGCCCGGGTTGTATCACTTGGTGGGGCTTCAGTCCAGCGCGCGACTTGCTAAATGCTGGTGAGAGCCTCCTGTGCACACGGATATCGACTAGTTATAGGATTTTTACAGCACGTTCAATTATCTCTATAAACTGTAACTCAAGAGGGGGAAGGGGGGGGGGGACGGGGGGAGGGGGGGGGG
>JBAMHW010000024.1:14692717-14704199 GCA_037177495.1 Rhadinocentrus ornatus | reverse complement strand
ACTGTGCCTACCAGCGCCCTCTGCCGTAGCCTTGACTCTGCCACACCCACAGCCTCGGAAGCTCTCCACTTACGTCCTGTCCTAACCTCGATCCTAGCCTGAGCGACCTTTGGGTCACTGGACTCCCGGTATTGAAGCAGCTCCCTTGAGGAGACCATGAACTCCTCGCTCAGGCTGCTTGTAGATATTTGAATATAGTAAGATAAGTTTTCATTGGCTGGGGGAGGTTCAAATGTGGGGGGCTGGTGGCCTTTCTTTGTGGAGTTTGCATGTTCTATGCATGGGTTCTCTCCGGGTTCTCCGGCTTCCTTCCACCGTCCAAAGACATGCATGTTAGGTTAATTGGTGACTCTAGATTCTCCTTAGGAATAAGTGTGTGCGTGAATGGTAGTTTGTCCCTATCTATGTTGGCCCTGCGATGGACTGGTGACCTGTCCAGGGTGTACCCTGCCTCTCACCTGAAACAATGCTGGGATTGGCTCCAGCTTACCCCGCGACCCGTCATGGAATAAGCGGTACAGATAATGACTGACTGAAGTTTTCATTGGTTTTGCAATGTCCACAAAACTAGACAAAGCAGAAAGGAATACCAGGCATTTTTTGTTTAGCATGATGAATATCAAACTTCAATAGCACGCCGCAAATTAAATCAATGCCTTAGTGGCCAAACTTTCTTCAACTTACTAACAACGCTGACTGCTATTAACTTTATTCTGCTATTACCAGCTGCACTGATGTCATGATTTGTGAGTTTTGGTTCTGATTTTGGTTTAGTTCTTGTTAGATTTCTGTCTCTATTCTTATTTATTTCACTAGTCTATTTCTTGAATTTTTTTTTTTTTCTTGAGTTTAGGTTGTGGTTTATGTGTTTCATAATTTGTCATTTTTTCCATTCTTCTGTCCAGTCTTTGTTCATTGTATGCAGATTTCATGTTCTGGTCTAGGAAACCTGCTTCCTTTTTTATTCTGCTGTCGTTCCCCCTTGTGTATTCAGTTAAACTTACTTCCCGTTCTGTCAAACCAGGTTTTCAGTGCTGATTTTCACACCTGCTTCTCATTTGTCATCATCTCCCTCAGTTTAAAGTCTCTTTGGTTTCCTTTGCTCCTTGTCAGATCCTTTAGGTTTAGGAGAATTTGTTTTTTATTTAGTTTTGGTTCTTGTTTTTTGTTAATCTTGCTGTTATAGCATGCAGCATTTCATTCAATAAATCCTATTTCTTATGTACGCCTGCCTCACAGTTCTGCATTCGGGTCCTTTGTCCTTGTCTCTGCGCATGGACAACTAAATTATTACACACTACAAATGTGATGATCTTGATCCTCTAATATGTACTCGATACTACTGCTAATATGCCTTAATTTTTATGTCAATCATGAAACAACACTTTGCTTTACTTTTGAACTTATAAACATTTAGCCTAACACAATAGCTAAACAATACAGTGAATGCTTTGAAAGCTATAATCATACATGTAACAATTTACTTATGCAGTCAAAGCTATCTTTTGAGTCTCAGTGCAACCCCAACATGATATGAAAAGCTGTTGAGGTTGTATTTCACAGTCCATTAAGTATACAATTCTGTGCTTTAACTGTTTCATGATTTCTCTTTTGTTACCTAGGCCCTGTCAGACATGAAGGACATGTCAATGTTTTATTGGTTGGCAGTGGGGATCCGAGACATATTTTGAAGACCATTGCTGGTTTGCAGGATAAACAAAGTCTTCATGTAAGTCTCAGTCTCAGAAAGGGTTAGCATTGAGAAGAGAAAGCCAACTCTGCTAGTCTTTTCTGTTTCACTGCAGGTATGGGTGATAGAAAACAGCATGGAGGTGATGGCAAGGCAGCTCTTGCTTCTTTACCTAGCACTGATGCCCAAGGAAATCATGGGAATTAATGGTGGGTGGGATTTTGGTGAATTGCTAATTCCTTAAAAAGCCAGATGTGTCCTAAACCCTTAGTCTGACTTGTCCTGGTTTTTATTTTCAGAGAAGACAGAGGTTTTCCTGGAGGTGTTTGGAAATAGTGAAATTCGCAGTCAGACAGAGGAAACACTGCGACGAGCTGCATCGCAGCTCTCTCTGTTTGTTACTGAAACGCTGGAAGCAGCCATGCATTCCTGCCTGGACACAACTCTTCTCAAGGTAAAACAACCTGCTAAACAAGCTTCTTCTTCTCTGTTTAGCCACATTCATGTAAAACTAGATATGAGATAACACACATGGTCAAGAAAATGGTGCTGTATAAATGCTCTACAACCTCAGACAGTTTTCATTTTTTATTTACTGAGTATTTCTACAGTTTAAGGAGCGAGATGAGCTAGCCAGGATATTCAAGTTGTGGATTCAGTCATCCTCGTCTGAGCCTGCTCCTGTTTTAATGACCAAAGCCTGGGATTATCGGGTCAGGCAACATCTAGGTACCCGCTATGACTCCAAGAAAGGCTGCTTTGACTGGGACCTTACAATGAAGCTGCATGAGAAAGGGGTAACTGTGAATTTTGTGTTATTTATTTTTTTATAGATAAAATTTGTTCTACATAAGTATCTGGTTTAAAAAATTGAGGTTCTTTAGTTGTTTGGAAATTTGAATGTTGCACTGAAGGATTTAAACTCTTTCTGTTTTGTTTGTGGACAGTGTGGTGTCATTAACAAACATCAGTATGTGCTGTGGAGAGAGCATGGGTTGGCATTTGACATGAGGGAAGGTATCTACCAAATAACCAATCCAACTTTGCTCTCATCCAGAATTTTTAGTCGGGTAAGTGCTTATCTGTTTTGTAACACAGTTTATGAATGAAATTGTTTGAAGAAAAACAGTCTCATATATATGTTTCTGTTATATATGTGTGTTGACAGAGAGGAGGCAAAGTGGCAGTGAGAGGTTATTGGGGAGATATTGTATCTAGTCCATATCTTTCCTTTGGAATTGAAACTGATGATGAGAGTCTGCTGAAGACACAGAACGGGCAACACATCAAGGTAAATATACAGGAGTCATTGCAAAGATTAAACATCATATTAGAGTTTTCTCTTCACCTACTTTTTATTATACAGTAAAAGTAAATTGTAACTAAACTGGGAAACATTTATTTCTATTTTTGTCATTCTTTTATTGCTTTACATCCACAGACAGCCCAGGATATTTCCTTTGCAAACCTCCAGGCATTATTCCAGTCCCTGTCCAGTAGAAGGAGCTGCCTTGCTACTTCTCAATCACACAGAGAGGCAGAGGAGGCATCCACACAAACTGACCAGAATCCTGTCAGGATTAATGGTAAAGCTAGCTTTATAAAGGTAACAACGTACAAGCAGTTTGGACCCAAAATGGCAACTCATACATCTGTAAAGGTTTTTTAAATCACAGCAAAGATGCCTTAATTAAGCATTCCTTGCTACAGTTCGTGTTCAAAGGCATTGAACTGAGAACTATGTCTTCAAGTTCAAGAAATGGCACAAGTGACCCTTGTTTAGCAAAAAAAAAAAAAAGCAAGAATATCTTGATTTTCTCAAATCCTCCTTAGATTTGATGGACGTAAATGGGGTCTCTGTAACATTCCTGCCTTTGGATTCACTTCAAAAACTATCGGAACAAAAGAAATACTCGCAATACTTCAACGTAATTTACTTCTCTACCAGGTGAGATATTCCCCAAAATATACCAAAAAATAAAACCAATATAATTTTCCTAAATTGAAAATACCTAAAACAGGATTCTTTAACCATTCAGTCCCCTGGACAGCAGACTACAAATCCGACTGGTAACAGTGTTTCATTTCTGTGTTCTGTTTCTCTCTCGGTCTGTGCTGTAAAGCTGTGTGCACCAGTTGCACCCCAGGATGAGACAGATTGCAGCACCAGACGCTCTGCTTGTTGTGGAATTGGCCAAGTGAGTGTTTTTATAGCAACATAGCTTGTTACCATGGTGACTGTACATCACAAAGAGTACAGTGACTTAAATGCAATTGCACATTTGTGTAAGGTGTCCACCTCATATCTTAGATGTAATAAATTTATTTTTTTAAGTTAACAATCAAACAACTGCATATGTATTTATGTGTCTTAGGTACATTGTGGATCTGAACAAAGAGCAAGAAGCAGGCTTTGCGAAAAAAGTGACTTGCATGGCTCTAGAGGCTGGATTTGAACCATGTTGTGAGGGAAGCAGCAATGATGCCCATGCAGTTTTCATTCAGCAGAAGAATTGAAGGTTATTTTTTTCATTATAGTAATTCATTCTGCTCCTGTTGCAAGCAGCCATCGTTAAATTTCAGCATGTAAGCTGCATACATTTTCTTTTTGTACTTTTCTTTTACTATTTCCTTTATAAGTCCTTTTTTGCCTTAAAATATTTAAAAAAAGGATAAAAATGTATGTAAATAAATGGATAGACATCCATAAGTGTCATGATAATCACACACACAATATCTCACTATCCATCATTAGAAAATTTAAGAGACAAAAGACACTTACTGACAGATTATTTTTAATCTATAAGGAGGTTTATCAGCCAGTATACATAAACTGTCAGAAACCTCAATTATTAACTAAAAAATTTTGCTTGTAGCTCTTCAAAGTCATGCTTATAATTTCAACCGTGATCATTTTATTTTATTTCCAGTTCAAACAAAATTGGAGAAAACTTGTCATTTTATGTATGCATGCATTTAAAAAAAAAACACAAATCCTAATTTTAATTGATACATTCTAAAAAATGTCACACAGAAATCTATCATATTTCGCTCTGCTCAAGTAGCAAAAACTGCAAAACTGCTGCAATCTCTTTCTGAAATCAGTGAAATGTCCTCTTGTTTGCTTGTGCCTCTTATGTGTGTGTTTGGGGGGTGGCTTACTTCCAGCGTCCACCAACCTTCCCTTTGCCATGGCTCTTTTTGCTGCATAAAGACAAAATATTTAATACCGATTACAAGCAGATATCACAGTCTTAAGCTATTGTCAGTGTGGTTTTTGAAAAGAGAAGTAGATCAGTTTCCTTTTCTCCTTTTAGCTATGTAAATATCCTTGCTGTATGCATCCTGCTCAAAAAGAAGTACTGCTATCAGCATTTCCTGTGTGTATGCATGTAGTGCAGTCACTGATTTGTGACATATTTGCAAAGTCAAAGCACATGAGCTGCTCTGCTTTGTTTCTTTTGGGTGTCAGGAGTTTAACAGTTGTGACAAGTAGATTGACTCACAATTTTTGAGCATGTTGGATTCTGTTCAAGAGAACATTAATCTGTGAAAAACAAGAGCATTAGAAGTTAATATCACAAATTAGCCATTTTAATAATACTAATTCAAAATATTCTTAGTTGAAAGGGTCACCTCATATTTCTGCCTCTTCATCTTTTCAGTCAGGTCAAACTTTTGTGACTCCAACTGGTAGATCCATTCCCACATTTCTTTGGCTCGCTCCCTGAAATACATGGACAGCAGAGGTTTAAACACCAAATGTGTCCAGATGTTTAACAATTATCTATCTAAACTATCCAGAAAGTAACAGGCCTGATGGACCCGAGTTAAAATGCAATGAAGCATTACTTGAAATTAAACCAAATTTAAAACTCAAAGTACCACCAGCCTTTCATGAAGCCTTTGACTGACCTTAGGCTGTCCTCTCTCAGGTTTTCAATAGCCAGTGGCCTACGCCTCTCTGCCAGAGTCTTCTTCTTGATCTCTCTTGCGGTTTGTCTTTTGCCCCGTCTTTGTTCTACCTGCAGGTAACAAACGTCATCACTTTTACATGAAATGCTTCCCTACAAACTTACAATATCAAGAACCTGCCTGCTAACCACACTGACCTTTGCAAGAAACCCTCCAAAATGAGCCCCCATGTTGGAGAGCACCTTTTTCTTCTTAGCCTCATCTTCTGCTCTCTTCTTCGCCTCTTCATCCTCTTTCCTCTGTCTCTCCTCCTGAAGAAGTTATCTTTAACTGATTATTGCATTTTCTTTTGCTCAACTTGCTTTTATAAAGTGTTTGGGGTCAAGATAATGAGAATTCAGTGGATTATTGAATGGATTAAACATAAACAAATAATTAATTACAGCAATTCGTGTCTGTCTGTCACGCTCTTTTTCAGCCCTCACTCGCTGTTGCTCAGCTCTCTCTGCTCGCCGGCTCTCCTAAAAAAAGAAAAATCACATAAGCCAGACATTTACACATGCACTTTTAACTACTGTTAGCCTGAATTGTTACTGTAGTCTAAAAAAAAACTTTTAGGAGAGATAAATCAACTGATAGTTGGTAAATGCATTACAATTCTTTCCTTGAGTGCAATCAGCTCCTCCTCCTCTTTCTTTCTCTGCTCAAAGTGGACATCAATCAGAGTCTGCAGCTCCAGAAGATCTTTCTCCATTCTTTTCCGATGAATGTCCTAATAGGAGACATCAGTGTGTACACAGATTTAAGATTACTGAATCCTGGTTTTGGTACAACTGTTCACTTAAAACAAAAGACTTGCAGATGTATGTTCATACATCAAAGTCGACCCTCTCCCCCTCCGGGATTTTTGGTGCAGCAAGCTGTGTGACCACTGGTCTGTAAAAGAACATGAGCATATAATAATAACTGTTCTTCCCTTTTTATATTACAATTGAAAAGATTATTCATTACGCAAATCACAGTATTTCTTAAAAGTTAGGTTTTATACATAAATTCTTACTTGGATTTCGGCCGTTCTTCAACATGGCACAACATTAAAACAGGCGAATCAGTTGTTTTCATGATTAAAAAAAGAAAAGTATTTAAGTTTCATTATTTTAGACAATGAATGATATTTAAACAGATTATGAAATCCAGACTTTATGGCTACTGTAGATGATACCTTCTGGGCTTCCCTACGCAAGGAAAACAAAATTTTAATTTTATCCTGTGTTTGGGTGCAGTTTTAATTTCTAAATAATTGTATATATATATATATATATATATTACTTTGTACATAGATGGAAGCTACAAGTAAACATTGGACTGGTTATGATATGTAAATCAATATAAACATTTAAAAGGTTTCCCTGGGGGATACTTTCTCTTTTATGTTGTTTCTAAAGTATGGCTGGTATAATCAACATATAGTATCACAGTCTCACCTCCCTCTCCCGGTTCTTCATCTTCTTCTGGAGAAAGATACAATAGATTTAATTGAGTTGAAACAAAACATTTACAGTGCAAGTCAAATGTTTAGACACACTTTCCCATTAATTCCATAATTGTGTCCAAACCTTTGACATGTTGCTCCGATTTATTGAATTAACAGATTGAGACTCTTACCCTCATAATGCCCTCTAAACAAAAAGAATTGAAAAAAATACATTAGACATATGAAACAGTTTCACATGTTATAAATGTACATGGTTGGACTGGATTGACTCACCCAAGCTCATCTAAACAGGACATAGTGACACTGAAATAATAATCAGAACTGTCAAACTTATGAACAAACATATCATTTTAGTGTTTTCAGTGTTGCTTGTGTCTCTGTCAGCAAGCTCAAGCAAAACAAGAATTTGATAACACTTGGTAATGTGAATTACAGGCAAATTAATCCAATTTTAATTAACTTTTCCTGTAAGACAGTAAAATTGGGAAAGGATTATGATCTCTGAAGGTTCCGATACTTTTAGAATATTTAACAATTTATTAAGACTTTATGCAATGCAAACTATATGTATTGCTATGTGTTCATAATTGATTCAAGCAGCTACAACAATAGCTCCAATTGTGTTGATTGGTGTGTAATACCAATTGGCTCTTTTTCAATGTTTATATCTTGTTTAGTTGTCTTTAAAATCTCAAAACAATGTTTTTGACATTGGAAAGGGCTCAAAGCTGTTGTTTAAGTGTAAATGAAAGTGACTCAAAGAGTACAGTCTGTTTGCTAGCTAGCTAACTAGCTAGCTAGCTATACTGTAGCTAAATATCTGGAAAGCTAGCTACAGTACCAGTTAAATGTTTGGACACACTTTCCCATTCATTCCAGTGAGTAATTGCATTCAAACTTTTGACCGGTAGTGAATCTAGATTGATTGGTTTATAGATTGATTAGAGGACAGGCCATTTTTATCAATGAGCTAAGAACAGAAGAGTCACAGGGACAAAAGAGGGGAACATCCTGTTACTCTGGATAAGAGTGAGGGATCAGTTGTCCAATCCTTCATGTTTAATTGGATTCACACTAAAGAATGTAGGATGGAGATGTTAAGCATGTTGGCTGGTTGCTATTAACACCAGGCAAGACTTCAATTAATGTCATCTTATAAACTTGCAGCCTCACTCAGCATAACTAATTGTGTGGTGAGCTCCATAAACAGTTTAGCTTAAATACTTTACAAGTTTATCAACATTATATATTACACATTTGAAAATATAGGGTATTTTATATTTAAAGAGTGCAAACTCAAAACCAAGAGATGAATCTAAGTTTAACCGGACCGGCACAGAAATGGGATTCTGGCAGTAGCCAGTGCTGGACAATTTTTAAAACCCTAATTTCAAAGCGACCAACTGAAAGCTCACTCAGACTGCCTGTCTTTGAGTGTATTAACACAACAGATCAAGTGCTGTGGTGGCCCAAGTCTCTCAGATCCCTTTTATATTTAGGTTTTAGCCAAGATCTCATAGTATGAGAATGTGGTTCTGAATAAACAGGGCCTTGGACAAAAGACAGATGAAGGATTGAGAGAGGAATTCATCACATTGCTTCACTGTTGGATAAACTGACCAACAGGATCATACTCAGCAGGACAAATGGACAAAGAGTCCAAGGGTACCAGAAATAAACTTGTCATAATGATGATGATCATGTGTAATGTCAGAGGTATACAACACCATGACCCTTTGGTCTGTGTGCCAGAGTGTTTGCTACACATTATAATTTTTTCTATAGGATTTTCCTATAATTTAGTGGAACATCTAGTTTTCAAAAGTAATTAAGAAAATAAACTTCTGTCAGATTACATGCAAGATGCAGAAACATGGCATCATGGTATGCATTTGACATATACATGACACAGTATGATATATACTATATACATATATGATATTGTATTGGGACATTGTGTAACAGTATTTCAAAGCATCTATGATTAAACTGTCCATTTGTTCACTATTATTTTGATGCCAGAAGAAATAAATTGGCCAAAGTAACATGTTTTAACAAATCAAAAACTGATACAAAGTCGTTTTTTGCAAAGCTGCCACACCCAGCATTCACAACCTTACCAAGGCAGAAAATCAAAAATATGAGCTGAAGGATGCTGATAAACTAAACTTTAATTTGTTATATAGATATCTGAGCAAAGGTTTTGGTGTCTAAAATTTGAGACTATCTGTTCACTTATGAAAATGTCGACAATACTGTTGAATAACTCCAGTAAAATTGTAGATTTACAAAATCCTTAAGGCAATGCTGACATACATACATGAGAAATTGCCTGTGGATGGTAACACATTTCAAACATCTCAGCACTGAATAAGATGGTTCAGAAAAAGAGCAAGTGAGAACACGTACCTGGACAGCAAAAGATGTTCACTAATGATAACAAAAGGAACAGTAACACCCAATGAAACACAGCTTTATATATTGGTCCCCTGCAGTGACTTGGATCTAAGTGTGTGATGGCATTTCTATTACTGACACTTTGGAGACACAATCTACTTGCACAGGGTCACAATAGGCTCCCACCTCCCTTTTTGATGCAAAAAGCAAATCCCTAAAATGGCAGTTTATTTAGATGTAGCTTAGAAGTAAGAAAAGAGGCTAGGGAATAAATACCTACACAAATATAAAGGGACAAATATGTAAATGCAGGGAATGATTTAGAAAAAAGGGACATCTAGTGCATGTGGATTATTAGTGGCTTTTGAGGGCATAAGCTGATGTCTGATAGGAAGGATAATGAGGAGAAGGTTTGTTACTGAGCTCACTGCTGAAATAAGAGACAAAGACAGGTGGCAGGAGCTCAGACAAACACAGATGAGAAAGAATAACATGACAAAAATCAAGACAGTAATTGTGACCATTTCTGTCAGCACAGGGAGGCCTTAAAATGGAATGTGTGTCTTGTTTTTACAAAGAGCATAACGCTGGTTGTTGGTTGTGCGTTTATTAATGTTCCAGAGTTTGAACAGAATGTAAAAAAATTATCTTTATGCAGACAAAGATTCTTGTCTTTCAAAAGAAAAAACATTAATAAGCAAATTAACATGAAGGAAAAAGTATTTTAAAGACTACATGAAAAACATTTGTTGCCTGTTTTCAAAGAAAGGCTGCTGTCTTTCTTTTTTCTTCTTCTTTGTTTGTTTGTATTGTGCAAATGTGGCAGATGGAGACAGAATTTCCATAAAGACTAGTACAAGTTTGGGAGTGACCTAGCAGAAGGATCAATCCTTGAACAAGTGAAGAAGTACGTTGCTAATGAGGTAGCAAGGATAAGTTGTATATTTAATATTATCCAAAACAACACAACAGAGACACAATGATGTATGTTACCAACTCTACAAGGTGATGGACACTTTAATACAGCTGGGAAACTTTTAAGTGTGGAGTTCAGGGTATGTGAATTTGGGTTCCTTATTATTATTGTCTTAATAAAAACATGCATACATCAGGTATAATGCTACAAACATTCTGCCTGGGGAAAAACATACACTCTGGGCCATTTTGTTTGGCACACAAACAGCTGATCAGCCAATCACATGGCAGCAGCTCAATGTAGTTTGGCAAGGTCAAGATGACTTCTGAAGTTCAAATTGAGCATCAGAGTAAGGAAGAAAGAGGAGTTGAACAAATTTGAACATTGCTCAGTAGTTTGGCGTCAGCTGGTCTGAGTATATCAGAAATCATCTCTTGAGTTTACAGAGAATGGTCTGAAAAAGAGAAATTATCCAGTGACAGTTCTCTAGATGAAAATGCCTTGTTGATGTCAGAGGAAACTGGGCAGGCTGGTTCAGGTTAATATAAATGCAACTGTAATTCAAATAATCTCTGGTTACAACCCAAAATGTGCAGAATACCATCTCTGAATGTGCATCTGAACTTTGAAGCAGATGCACTACAGCAGCAGAAGACCACTTCTGTCAGCTAAGAACAAAAAACTGAGGCTACAATCCACACAGGCTCACTGAAACTGGACAACAGAAGATCAGAAAAACTTGTGTGATCTGATGTAGAGTTAGAATTTGACACAAACAACATGAAGACATGAATCAATCCTGCCTTGTGTCAATGGGTCAGGATGCTGCTGGTGGTGTTATCGCGTAGGCGATATTTTCTTGGCATAATTTGGGCCCCTTAGTACCATTTGAGCATTGTCTAAATGTCACAATATTATTCAGAACCAAGTTTATCCCTTTATGACCAGTGTACCCATCTTTTGATGCCTACTTCTAGCAGGATAATCCACCATGTCAGTCATCAGTCATTTTCTGTACCGCTTGTTCCCATTAGGGGTCGCGGGGTGAGCTGGAGCCTATCCCAGCAGT
>JBAMHW010000024.1:14664509-14685525 GCA_037177495.1 Rhadinocentrus ornatus | reverse complement strand
ACTTCTGGTTGAGATGCAACCTGTATTTCGCTGCCTTGTACCTGTGACATGCGCAATGACAATAAAGTTGAATCTGATTTTGAATCTAAAAAAGGAGATTTATTGATAATAATAAGGTTAATAATAATGATGATTAAGTGAAAAAATGTAACCAGTTGACATGTTGGTAGTAATAATCTGTGTTTAGTTTGAGAAGAATAAAAAGAGAATGAATTTGAATGGATCTTACTTCTGGTAGGATTTCCCAGTTAAGCTTCTGTGGTTGAGGCAGAGATGAATCCACCTCTCCTTTGCAATGACCCTCTTCATTGTAACCGAGCTGAAAACTGTCTGTCCCTAGGACGTACTGGAAACACACAGCAGTTACAATGAAAGGATTTGCCTCTCCTCTGAGCGAACTGGCAACACTGTATTACCTTTCTCTTTGTGTCATACCTCCCATACATGCGCCACCACTGGTGCATCAGCCCATGAGTGCTCTGCACTAATGCCGCTCTTTCCATTCTTGTAGAAAACCACTGAAAAAGACTTGTCAAACCACCTGTGGGAACCAAGGTGGTAATACAACACTGTAAGGAAACTTCTAAATGTTGAACTGTGAAACAAGAATAACCAGTTACCAAATGGAAGTGCATGTTTACAACACAATCATCAGTTTTGAGTCAAAGTACCTGTCATAGCATTTCCCATGCAACAAAGACTTGGCATAGTGATCTAAGCTAGCTACTGGATCATCTCCCATCATGTCTTGTTCTTCATCATCCAGGGTCACAAAAAAGGCTGCTTTCTCAATGCAGTCCAGGGAGCGTTTATTGACTCCACTGCTGAAATACTTTGCCCTGGCTTTAGCCCATGGAACTCTAGTTGATAATTGAGAGAAAAAACAGAGACATTACCTCTGTGTTACAGTGTGATTTAAACATTAGTACCTTATCAAACTCACCTGTCTCCAGCAGTTAGAGCACCAAGTCTGGCCTCTCCTTTGGAGGGAGGTGTAGAGTCATCAAGGATTCTCTGAATCTGGAATTCAATCTCTCTCGGCGACAGGAGTCTGCCTGCCTGATACACCCTGAGACGGAAGTAGCGACCTTTGTGGTACACCGCTATGTAGTCACTGTCCTGCCAATGTTGCACAGCATCTTTAGACATGCAAGAAAAAGGGGAACCAGTGGCAAGGTGAGAGGAAATACTTGGAGTCAAAGTATTTGTATTTTTAAGCAAACTTGGTGTGCAGCATGAAAAGGATAATTCTGTGGGATGTAAGATGCAGATGATGACAATATGCTTAGAAAAAAAAATCTGTTATGGAAACAAACCTTAAGGAGGATGCACATAACTCAAAGATTCAATGTGCCTGTTTTCACATTTTTAAGTAACCCAGTATTTCCTGTTTACAATGGCATTAAAAAAACAAACAAACACGGAGAACAGTGTGGAGGGATGTTGTTTTCGGTAACACTATTTTGTAAATCATCTTAAAAATAGAACAGAGCTGACTGATTTTGTCAGTCAATATGTATTCAGATTAATTCTTTATTAATATATTTTAAAACATTAAAGACCATTAGAAGTAAACTTGAGTAAATCACTGTATTGCAACATTAAAGTAAGGAAGCAATTTGTGTATTAATTCTGACATCTAATATAGCATGGCTCAGATTAACTCATTATGATGAAGGACAAGGAACAGTTACTGTACACAGGAGAGATTTCAGGCACATTTCTTATAAAACTGGCTTGGCATTTAGAAGCGGGCCACTTCGAGAAGAACGTGAAATCTACCTGTTATAGTTCCAGGGATTCGACAAGTGTCAAACATCCGCTCAAACTGATAGGAACAGCAAGGAACTGCAGACCTCAACAACCACTGAGTAAGATAGAAAAGGGAGGACCAGAGCAAAAAAGGGAACAGGGACAAAAAAGGGAAGGTTGAAAATAATAAGTTTTGAGATGAGTAAAACAGGGGCCGGGAAAGAGGAAAAATGTATGAGCAGAAGAAAATAGTAATTAGTCAAAGACAGACCCTTTCCAGAAACTTAAGGAGATCTGAGATTAAACCAGAAAGCAAGAGACGACAGATGAGCTGTACAGCAGATGCAAAGGGACTTGATGAATCAGACACCTTCCTTGAGCCACACACACACACAGTCCTTCAAACTGATTCCACACATAAAACTCCAGAAGGTTGGGATATCTTCAATACATCAGTGCTAAACCAGTGCAAAGAAACAGTGTGCCAGAAACTGATGCACGCTTTGTTGTTAGAGTTCTCTGCTTATGTTAGTCACCATCATATATCATACATCAGCATTGCGTGTTTCTCTGCGTGTGTACAGGTCAGTCTCTTTACCAGTCTCCTCTCCAGGAGTGCGTGTGGTGTTGAAAATCCTCTCACACTGAGCTGCACACAGAGGAATGTCAATGCCTGGGACACGACTCTGGGAAATGGAGAGGAGAAGATGAAGGCCACGGTGCACAGAAGAACAGTTATGAATGGTGGAAGAAGAGTAGAGTCAAACAAAAAGAGGTGAGTTTTCATCAAAGAGTGAGAAGAAAAGAGGAATAAAAGGTAATAAAGCAAAGAGGAGTGAATAAGACAAAAGGAATGAAGAAGGGATGAGCATGGTATGTGAAGGGTGAAATGTTGTGACATACATATAAAAAAGCTTGCTGCCACAAACACTATCACAGATGGATGGATGTTACAGTCACAACACATTCACAACATACATCCATCATAATTTACTGTTTCCAACAAATAAATATTCTGATGGCTCAAAATTTGAGGTATCTGACCAGCAGCTTGTTTGTTCTCATAGCAAAGAGACATGAATAATGAATGTCTTTACATATACAGAGCAGCAGGGTTGAATAGTGGCTGAACTTACAGGTTTAATCTCCTCCTTGTTGAGTTTGCGGCGATACAGGAAAAATGCATGGATGCTGTTGCCTGCCCTGGCTGCCTGGATGGGTGTTGGAGTCACATACAAGAAGTCCTGACCAGACAGGAAACAGATACATGAAGTTGGTAGTCACATATGTGAAATGAACCAAGAGGGATGACCCACACGCTTTATATTTAAAGGTCAAAGCCTTAAATTCAACTACAGGCTTGTATAACTGATTTCCTGCTGATCTGCTAAGCTCTGATCAAAAGACAAAGAAATGCTCATGCTACATGCCTGATGGTTAATGTTATGGTTTAAAAGATTTAAATAACATTAATGACCAATATCAATGTTAGACCTACAAATATAAATCTGTCTGAAGCCAAAGATGCCAAAGCTCTACTTTGCTGCTGAATAAAGGGAAGCTAGTTCCTGACAGAGTACTACCAGATAAAATGAGCGCTGCTTTAGATCAGAAATGCATGAAGAGATTTTCATACCATGCCATAGTAGTTACTGTTGACCATTATAGGATTTCGTCCACGTAGATAGACATACTCCTCCCACCAGTCACTAACCTAAAACATACACATTTTTGTAAGAAAGCTAGTATTGCAGCCAACTTAAGTCACATGCTTTTTATATTTAGACAGAATAAATTATTAAAACCACTAGACCTCACAAAGCTATACATTGTTAATGGATTTTTGTTATTTTGCTGTGGACATTTAAGTAGTCACATTTTGGGAGTACTGTGGATAACCACTTACGTAGTTTGAGGCCCAGAGAGCTTTGAGTTTGAGGTACCACTGCAGGCGATTACCGATACTGCCCTCAAACTCTGTGGCCAGCTTGGTCATTCGCTCGTATTCTGTATCATTCATCAGTGGACGAACTGATTCCAAGAACTACAAAAAAGTGATAACATAGCAAATCTAAAATGCATATTTATTTTATGTAGAAAAAAAAAAATCAATTAACAAAAAGTAGAATTTGCAGTTAATTATATGGGCACATTCACCACTTTTACAATTGTGTACAATATCAAATGTTGCTTCAATTTCCCCTCCTCACCTCTTCAGTAGGACATTTCAGCTCAGACTGAGAGATGACTATGTTAGACAAAACTCTTAGAAAGCTTCCGGAAATAAAAGAAAAAACAAACTAATAAATAAAAACTAAACAGCAGGTAAATGTGAGAAAAGATCCCTCGCCTTTATGCTGATTAATGAGTGTATTTTTTTTTCCCTCTGCATCATGTAACATCTTACCCTCTTGACTGTGTCCTTGATGGTAGGTACAGGGAGGTTTGGCAGTGAGCCCTGGTAGCTGTAGAGCAGAGGCTTTCTGCCAGAAAAGATCCGCACCAGTGCCTGGCATAGACACATAATCATACAGACTCAAATTGTGACAAAACACACATATTTGTCTTTATATTTGGTTTTATAGTTTAGTTTTTGCTCATTTCTAAAAAAATATTTAACTGTAGTCCATAAAAATCAGGTCCGACAAAAAATTTATATATTGTTTTTTTTTTATTATATCATTTCTTGTGTAAAACATTGTAGCTTTACACTAATTTGACATCATAAATAATCTAACAAAATTAGAAAATGACAGATAAGTAACCTGTCTTATACATAAGTAAACAGCCTGTAAAATCTAGCATTTAACACTGAACAAGGTGAATTAGCTGGGGGACAGTCAAAGCTGTGGTTATTTAACAAAAAAAGCACCGACCACCCAAACTTTGGTCGTAGTGGACATCTTTCCATGCTGCTCGAAGATCCATCGGTGGTAGGAGAGGAGCTGCTTTAGGCACAGCCGCATGGTGAAGATGAGCAAGAGCCATAACATGGTGCTGAAGAGTACGGCTGACACCACCGCTTGGCACTGTGTACTCATGGACTGGCTGGAAAAGAGGGACAAAAACAGTGAGATAACGAAAAGAATGAAAACAGAGCAAGTACAACACTTAAAGGCTTTTTCATTGTACACCAATCTTTCTGAAGCAAGCAAAAATTTATCAGGGAAAAGCAATCGTGGCGTGTCCACAAAGGTGGTGGTGATGAATGTTACCTGACTGGCAGGTGCTCCTGTATCTTTGCTATGAGTCCCATGGAGGGGTCAGAGCGAGTGTACATGGTAGCCAGGATTGCTATGACCACAAACAGCCAGGAGGATGGACTAGCAGGATAAACACCTGTTATCACACTGTTCTGTTAATGTGAGAGAAAGAAGCTCAAATTACATTTATTATTTGAATTAGACCATTGACATGTAAACCCACAAATTAGTCAAGACCAGATAACAGTAGCTTATTCTATACTCAGTATAGAATATTATCCTTACATACTGAGTGAATCACCAGTAATTTAACTGTTAAGTTTAAGACTGCAAATGTCCATTATGAAAGAAAACTATTTCACATCACCCTTTATTTTACTTTAATTGGTTTCACAAGTCTAATTTGGAAAAATTTAAATATTGTATTTTTGTAAACAGGTCCATATGATGTTATTCGTCTTTCACAAGACGCACGTCATCAATCCATCCATCCTTCCTTCCTTCTTCTATACCACTTAGTCCAGTATAGGGTCTCGGGGAAGCTGGAGCCTATCCCAGCAATTAGCAGGCTAGAGGCAGGGTACACCCTGGACAGGTTGCCAACTCTTTACTAAAGGATTTCTGCTTTAGATCTGCAGAGTATCCCCTACACTCCCCGAAAGACAAGGTCTGATGCATTACATAACCAATTTTAACCACAAGCAAGGTAGAACCTTACAGCTAATTTGCATACACTCTGATGAACCTATAAATTGAGAAGCTAACACAAGCTATGAAGATTAGCTGCTTGATGTTGTTTTTTTTTCTTGCTATAGACATATACAATCTATAGCCGTAATAGCAGAAAATCAGATGTTAAACTATGAGAAAGACAAGACTTAGTTTATTCGGAAACATTACTATGGGGTAAGATAATTGTACGATAATATTTGTGTACAAGCAAACATAGGGGGAAAAATCATGAGTTAGTAAAATACTACCTAAAATAGTTGATGTGTATTTTATTCACCAGAATACGATTCAAAAAGTTCCAACTAAAGAAAAATTCAAAATATAAAAGAGCAATTATTTATTATTAATACAAGCTGACAACTGTGATTTTTACTGTTAGAAATACACATGCGCAATTTGTGGAATTGATTTATTTTCTACTTATAAATAATGTCTCTAACCCTATGATTAGTGTCCTTAAAAGACTGCATTAAGGATAAGGATTCAGCTAATAAACTTAACAGGCAAGTGTGCCAATTTACTCTGATTTATGAATAAAGTAAAATGAAATGTTTCTAGGTTAATCTTGAAAGAATACACTACTAAAGATCTATGTTTATAAATTGATGCCTTCAGACTTCATGAGATGCCCTGACTAGTTTTCAGCCATCAAATGGAAAAACATTAAAACTGACAGGAATGAGCAGAAAATGAACACTTTAAATAAAACATGATTATGCTTACAGATAATTTTACATTTCACTTTTACATACAAAGAACAGCTGGCACACACATACCATAGAAAAGTGATAATAACAAGGAAGATGTAGAACTATGTATGGCTGTGATTATTAAAAATGGTTTTGCAACCTAGCCATCAACAAACCAAACAAAACAGATACCTTGAGTCTGATGACACGCTTCTTCCATGAGCGCACACCAGAGAGGTAGATCTCAGAGAGGGCCTGGTGGGACAGCTGCAGATCAATGCCCTCTGGTGTGACCGTGAACTGGAAGGCCACAGCCTGGTGGGCTTCTGCCATGATTACTGTGCACAATGAGAGGGCCTGCTGTGGAGCTGGGATAAAAGACCAGAAAATCTCTGTTACTGATTGTACAAAGGGCCAGCAAACAAACCAGAGTCCTGCATCAAAGCCACACCTTAGATACAAGAGTATGCATACTAAAACCTACAGACCTCAGCACAAAAGGAACTCAGGCTTAAATATTTAACATTTTTACAAGCTGGTTGGTAACAATGGAAAGGACAACAGACCTGCTTGAATGTCTGGTGTGGATTTTGGCAACTCTAACATGCAAGATTTGCATAGTCATTCTCTCCTTCAGATTTCATGTTATTTAATAAGGCTTAATAAATGCTGAGTAACAATCTTTAGGACCAAAATTAGAAAAAACTGTCAATCTTGGCTCGGCTGCTATAAGTATAACTATGTGTATAAATTGTTATGCTAGTATAACGAACATTAGAAACAATCTTTTAGTGTTGCTTTGTTGAAATAGTTGTCTAAATCTGTATTAGAAACCACACACAAAATTTTCCACAAGACATGTTTTGAATGCAACATTTTTATACCCACAGGCAGATTATAATAAAGGCTATAGAAGAACTCCAAACAGCTGCTTTCTATATAATGAACTGACCTATTAAATGACAGACCACCAAGAGCAGCATGAAACCACAACCAAGAAAAAAATTGCATTAAAACATGAAAAATTTGAATAGCTTGCAGCGATATTCTTCATGTTTTAATTCAAATTTCTTTTTCCAAACTTTGCAGCAGCAACGGAAGAAAAACAAAGCCCTGAAGGTGGCAGTGAATTCTGTGAAGGGACATACAGATGACTCATCAAATTGAAAATGAACTGCAAAATGTACGCAGGTATGCCTGAAAACTCACATTCATTCAATGCATTCAATGTTTTTAAGATAAACTCAAAACAGTCATGTTAAATATGACCCCTCACTCCCAGCTCAGGGGTGAAATCTGACAGGCTGCTGATGTGATTGAGTTTTCTGTGTGAAGCAATTCCTTCTTCTGCTCACAAAAGGAATTGATTTTTCTCTTCACAAATAGGCTGTGGATAATGCCCTGAGGTTGAGTCACTCTAACACTAGAGTCCACCCCTGTGGAGGCCAAACCTGCTTTTTTTTTGTGTGAATGTGGCAAACATAAACACACACTTTGGTCATATTCCCACAACCAGTCGTGCTTGTCCCACTGACCAAGAACAGCAAATTTCTGCTTTGATTATTTCAGTTCAAACACAGACATAACACACCTCCTATTAAAAATGCTGGTAAACTAAAAATGTTTTCATCAATCTCTCGTTGGCAGGACTAAATGCATTAAGAGCTTAATTTGTTCCCACAGCACAGGAATCCAAGCTCTGAGTCCTAAATTCATCAGATTGTGTCTATGGTTGTGCATTATAATAAAGAAATTAGCAGATGGTGGTATGATGATAGAGGAATTGTAAACAAGCCACAGACTTCTATCTTATAGACGAGAGATGAAAGATGTATAAATGTTATTTCCATTTGCTTGAACAAAGCAGAATCGATTAAGCACTAGCTTAAAAAAAACCTCCAGAAAATAAAGGAGGCCTGGGTGGGCTGATGAGGTTACAGGATGTTGAGAAAATAAAGGAGGGCAGGCTTTGTGTAAACTAGGTGAAATGTTAACCCCTTCAAGGCATTTAGTTGACTACAGCATGTAAATAGGTAGTACAATCTAGAAATTTTAATGTCAACCACAGAAATGTAGATGTGATTGATGCTGATATTAATTTATGATAGCTGGTATTAGTATTGGTGTTTAGTTCTACTTTATGTTCTTTCGTAGGAATTTAACTGATTTAGGAAGACACACACTGAAAGTAAAAAAAATTTAAAAAAGAAGAATTTTTTTTTTTTTTACAAATTGTAGTATTTTTTTATGACATACAAGAGGCTTCAAGTTTCTAATATAAATATCCGTCAAAAACAAATGGCAGATTGGAAAGTTATGGGTACATTAAAAAACAAACAAACAACTGAAATAATGTATGTAGAGTTTCTAAGTCCTGAGTCCTGAATTTACCTTGAATTAACTTTCTGGTCTGTCTGCTCAACAGGGATGTGGAGAAGGTTGAACAATACAGTTGCATGTCACAATGTGTACAAATAAACAGAAATTGTGGTGTTCACCTGTGTGTGCATGTTTTTACTTGATAAACTTTTTAGTTTTAGATATGATTTAAAATTTTTCTTTACAAAATTAAAGATTCTGTTCATAATGTTTATGGACATAATTTCTAGGTGCAGCCGAGGCATTGAGGGGATACGGTCTGGTGGCCTCAGGATTGGGTCTCTACTTTTTGCAGATGGTGTGGTTCTGTTGGCTTCATCGGGCTGTGATCTTCACTTCTTGCTGGAGGGATTTGCAGCCAAGTGTGAAGCGGCTGGGAGAATCAGTACCTCCAAATCCAGGATCACGGTCCTCAGCAGGAAAAGTGGGAAATGTTTTATCCAGGTCGGGAATGAGGTCATGCCTCAAGTAGAGGAGTTCAAGTATCTTGGGGTCTTGTTAACGAGTGAGGAAATGATGGAGCGGGAGATTGACAGGCAGATCGGTGCTGCTGCATTGGTCTGTCATGGTGAAAAAGGTCGATCTACATTCCTACCCTCATCTATGGTCACGAGCTGTGGGTAGTGACCAAAAGAACAAGATTGTGAATACAAGTGATGCAAGTGAATACATAGAGTTTTCTCCGCAAAGTGCCCAGGCTCTCCCTTAGAGACAGGGTGAGAAGCTCTGTGATCCAGGAGGGGCTCAGAGGAGAGTCATTGCTCCTCCGCATCGAGAAGAGCCAGATGAGGTGGCTCAAGCATCTGGTCAGGATGCTTCTTAGTTAAGGTGTTCTGGGCACGTCCCACCGGGAAGAGACCCCGGAGAGTACCCAGAACACGCTGGAGGTACTACATCTCTTGGCTGGCCTGGGAACACCTCGGGATCCCCCCAGACCTGCTTGCGAATGTGGCTGGGGAGAGGGAAGTCTGGGCTTCCCTGCTTACGCAGCTGCCCCCCTGACCCAACCAGGATAAGTGGTAAAAGTGGATGGATGGGAAGTTAAAGGGCTCTCTTGTTACAGTTATGAAAGTGCCAACATCACACCCTTAGTGTATTGATAACCTAGGATTGCTTTAGTCCTTACTGTTGAAAACTCCAGCAATAAAATGTCAAACAAAAGCCAACACAAAATCATGTTTAAATCACCTCATCAGAAATTGTGCTCGAGATCAGATGGGATTTCATGTGGTTTGGTTTGAGCTCTACATCAGAGAAGGAATGTAAAGTGGCATGAGCCTGAACTTGAAAAAAACCCTTGCAGATCATGTAAATATATTGAATTCATTATAGGACTAAAGAGCCAAAACAGCTTACACACATATATAAAGCTCATACAACAGCATTTTAACCTAGCGTCTTACATAAGGTCAAAAGTTTTTATGAGGCAGGTCCAAGCATAGCTGGGCTCTGTACAATTTTTCCTAAGCAGTTGACTTATAACTGAAAGTAGCTAATATGTAAACTTCAAGTTATGCATTGTGATACTAGCTATATGATAGGACAGCCTAACAAACATTGCAAATACCTAATGAAATGACACTCGCATAATTTGCCAAGTCAAGCCAAAGTAGATAACAGTAGTTGTTGAAAAAGGCAATGCAAACACTCATCCTTCATTCTACTTAGATATCATGCACGTATTATCTTCATATATGAGTAATAACGTTCGACCTAACATCTTTTGTAAGAGTGTTGTTGAAGGTTAAGAGCTTAAGTTAAAAGAACTACTTTAGGCTTGAAAATTAAAGCTAGCCAATGCTAGTACTGACTAGCTGAGCGCCTAGCCCATTATGTCAACGGTTGCTTATATGGCTTGCTAACACTCAAGCAAAGATGCTACTGTTTTGAATCTTCATCGCAACGGACTGCAGAATTGACCGACGCCGTTTGGCTTACCTGTAGTCGTGTACAGGGTTTGAAATTTCAGTACTTTAGCCAAGAAGGGACAGATTATTAACTTCTGACGTCGCACAACCACCAACTGCCTACGGCTGAAGCGCCGCGTTCAGCTTTCCTCCTCCGACTAGCTACAGATGCTCGCGCGGATGAGCTGGTGCTGCCTTCAGTGACCTTGGGAAACTTTGCAATCAAACGATGGCAGCACTGATGCATTTTTTTTTTAAATACCGGTGGTAAAATGATGTGCTTTACATTTTTCATAATCCACTGTAATTGGGTTGCCGAAGGGACCAGAGTTAAGGAATTACTGGCAATATCACTGAAAATGCAATATACAGGTATGTGCCAGAAAGAGATACAATCACATTAGCATTATTAGTTTTTGTTTCTGATCGAGTGTCGTGGTCCTTGGGAGGTCCAGTGATGGGCACTTTCTCACAAACGTTTATGATTAAAGTCAGTGTTTAAAACTTGAGTACTAACTATTCTAATAGATTTGCAGAGCTGAATATGTCCACCTACCGGATTTTTCTAGAACCACGTTCAAATTTGTGCGGTGGTGTGAAGTAGCGCCCCATCTGAAGGCCGTGAGATGCGTTCAAGAGCACCGTAAAACTTCAATTTGACAAAAAAAATTAGATAAGACGCTATAAGAGGAGAAAACATCTAACTTTTTGTTTTGTTTGAGATAGATGATTTGTTAAAGTATTAGTACTTTTTCATTAATTTAACAGGTTTTCATTATTCTTCCCTATGTTGGAAGTACAAAGCACAATATAAATGTCTGCATCTAGAATCTAGATGATGAAATTATTTTAAGCATTAGTGCAATATAAAAAAATATAATCATAATAAAAAAATAAAACAAAGACAAAGAATTCTAACTAAAAAGCTAAGAAGACACACATATGAATTTAGGGTTTATTATTGTAACCATAACAATAAGGTGGATTTCTCTTTATTTTGACCATCAATTCAATCATAATTGTTCTTTTTTTTTTTTTTATCACAGGCAATAGTTATAATAGTGCACTTTTTATATTTAAATTATGATACAGACATTTCATTTTTTTAAACACATTATTCTACTGACCCTTATGAATGGAGAATAGTTTACAATCTTAGCCAGAGTTGGGTCAATGAAAGTGAAGGTGATGTGACAGATGTAACTGAAGACAGTGAACAATCAGAAAATGTGTATGGACAGTGAGGCAAAAAACTTTGTACATTTTCCCTTGTGATAATGAATACACAATAGAGGTGAAGAGACAGACAGAAAGGACAAAGGGACAAAGCATGAAAGCAAGAGTCAGCAAGCATTCAAAGTGTGGCGGAGAAATCATGTGCCTTTTAGGGTTTGGTTTAGATAATTCACTTAATTTTGTTTGGTTGGGAAAAATCTCCGTACATAATCAGCTCAAAATATATCTTCTGCAAAGTTTTATGGACACTCTCACTCGGTCTTAAATCACCTGTCTCACACAGATTTCAGTTACAAGAGATAAGCATGATTAAAAGAGATGCAAGATACAGAAAAAGATCACTGAAGACAGAAGATAAGATCCACCTGTAACAACTGCTATCAACATTATTCTTTCGCATCGAGAGAAATGCGCAAACTAAGGGGGGTGACGAAAAATGAATCTCAACAGAATTCATGGATTTGTTATTGATGCATTTTTGATGACATCAAATTGAATTTAGTCAACAAATACATGACATCCAAATAAATAAATACCTTAAATAAATAAGATGATAAATAAATAATTTGTCAATTAAAATGAAAAGTAACTATAACAAATAGACTTGTAGCACTGTGTGTCTTTCTTTAAACATCCTGCACTTTTGTTGCATATTGTGCTTTATGGAAGACTGGTGAAGAACATTGACTTGTCTGATAAGAGTACTGGAGTGATATATGAATGTCCGAGTTGCTACGTCTGCTTGCAGGACAGTGTGACACTCATTGATGAGCTCAGGTGCAGCGATGAACTACTTGGCTTGTTGGTGAACACTGAGATGAGCACAGGGTTAGGAGATGCTTGCTTCCCATTCTGAAGTCTTGTTCAACAAGCAATCGACGATGCAAGCCTTGTAAGTTCGGCATTATGAAAATGTCCACTGATGAATTTTGTTTGTGATTCTTTTGCTTTAGTTATTTTGTTACAAGTCAGTGCGTGAATACTATGGCAACTGGAGACAAGCTCAACAAGGATGGCGATTTCCGTATGATCCAAAGGTCAGGAATGCTTTTTTGTTTTTGTCTTTTTTTCATACAGTAATGTCCATATTTCTGTTCAAATCAAAAACACTGCTTCAGAGCAATTGGGATCCAATGCAAAATCTGAGATGCACTGTTTCATATTGTCTCTGAGTAAAAAGGAAATTCAGAATAATCATTTACCTTGAATTGAGTGTCTGCTGATAAGCAAGTGATTAGCTGCTCCTCTCAAGTGCCATGGAGTGTTTTCATGGCCATCTTCACTGCGATCACTGTGCTACTGACATCCTCAAAAAATATACGTAAACATAAAATAAAACTAAACAAAAAAAATTTCCACATTCACTTACTTAGCTTACTTTGTTGGTTTTCTTTACATTGAAGAAAAGTCATTGCTGGAATTCCAGGATGCAGTTTCTCTTGTGGAAAACTGGACCTCCTGTTCAACTCATCACCACTCAGTCAGGTGGTAGCAGGTTGCTAACTCTTCAGGGTTCTTCTGGAGAGATTCATATATACTTCTTTCAGTATGCACTAGTATGGTATGTGCATTTTGCTTGAGAGTGATATGTGCGCACTGGTTAATTTAAAAAGTAATCTTGAGAACCATCACAAGACTGCAACTTTTTTTTTTTTTGGTGTCAGATACGTATTGCAATGACATGATAGACTAGCCTAACTGTTCATGTCAGCATCCTTTAGCAGGGGTTTGCTAACTGGCATGCACATTAGCACTTCAAAAGTTTGATCTGTGAAGCTGTGTATATGATGGATGGATACCAAATTAATCATTCACATTTTTTTTTTTATCCAAGGATGGTTCTTCAACACTCTTTCTCCTTTAGGGATAGGAATTCTATCCAAAGCATTAAGAGAATGTGAAGTTGGCAAAAAAAAAATGCATTAATGGGAGGGAGGCTCAATCCTCGCTATGGCCAAGCACCTTCAATAACGTAGTTAAGGAAGAATAGGAGGAGCTCGTGGTTTGCAGGGATACTTGGAGATGAAGTAATACAGTTTATTTTCTGGTATTATTTAGGCATCCTGCAGCGTGGTCTCACTTTCTATCCTACGGTTGGGATTGGGTTCCATTAGAGGACAGCAGTCGGGTTCTCTCTTTTGCCGAGCCTCTGCGCTGCAGAACTCCTCCACTGCCTCCTATGCCTCCGCCATCTGCTCGTTCGCCCCACTCGCACCTGTCGCCCCCACCCTCAGAGCGCCTTGAGTTTTGGCGGGTGGGGGTCCCGTGGGGTCGGCCATTCTTCTCATCTGGAAAGGGATCAGTGGGGGAGAACAGGGAAATAACTTGGCTAGAAATACTAGGGAGCTTAAAATGTTACAAATGGAAATAAAAACCGAGAACATATTTTCTCTTTGTGCCTTCGGCGCTTTGACATAAAAAAAAACAAAAAACAAGTTTGTATAAAAAACTATTTGGCTTCAGATACATGTTGTAAATGAATCAGTCAGAAATAGAATTTAAACTGGTCTCACACAAACCACTGCTTCATAAGAAATTAGAAACTATTTAGTTGCAGATAAATTCATAAAAAAAATCAATTATGAATAAATCATATCTTTATATGTACCTGAATGTCTTAACTCAAAGATGAAAAGAGTTGTGTATTTTTATTTGAATTTTTCTCATAAGCAATCTCACCAGATAGGGCTTGTACCAGTGGCTGATCATGAGAGCTGAGAAGCTGAGCTTGAATTGTTTCCACCACCCGTCTGAACCTGCGACTCGGGCCTGGGGACACGCCAAGGCAGACACACATAATTTAGCAGAGGAAGTTTCTCAACAGCTTAAGAAGTGTATACAGAAAAAAGAACTGACGATTACAATATTATAAATAGTTTAAACGTTTTTGATAAATAGTATTTGTACAAATCCCTCTCATGGGTCCAGTCTTTGTGTTAAGTTTTTTAAACAGGAATGGGTGTATTGACACTCTGGAATTAATACTTCCATATCTGCCAGTCAAAATATTGGATTCCTTACTTTTATAGCTATCATAATACCTCTGTGCTCATAAAAAACATTTACACTTCTAAGATTTGTCACTTCTAAGGGCAATTAAAATTACATGAGAAAACCAAACCCACTATATTATTTCCACGTATTCCATATTACATGATTATGGTATTTCATCAATATTGTCTACAATGCTCAATATGAGAGAGATCCTCCATCGGAGCTTTATTCCTAAACAGGTTGATCATCTTGTTAACAGAACTATTTAAATATGTACAACACTAGACAATGTGGCACCTCTGAAAAAGAAGATAATCAGTCAAAAGAGCCAGGCTTCCTGGTTAAATTCACAGCTACAAACTTCAAAGACGAATTAAGCAACTCTGTGACCTTAAAACTTGTTGATGGCACAGTGACGTTTTGAGACTCATGAACAACTTTTTTTTTTAATGTTTTTTTTTTCTTCACAATCTTCTTTCTGTCCGATCTCCTGTCTGCTGTCTGTGTTGTGCTGTTGTCATTTCCCCACATGTAAAACTGATATAACGTCACACAAAGACGCATCCACACACAAATCAATCAAAACAATCGCAGAGCCAGTGAACACATCTGTTGCTGCAGCACTGTTGTAACTTTAGGTATTTAAAAACTTAATAAAAGAGACAAATAAAAAAGCAGCAAACTGAAGGTATGTGGTATTAAAATACATGATGCTTTTAGTTAGCATCTATGTTAGCAACGACTCTAGTGCCATGGCTGTATAAATTTTAGCTTGTTACTACCTTTGTACTTAAATAATGCTAACTCCATCAGATTGGCCCCGCGGAATGTGTTCAGAAGAAGAATGAGACATTTACTGAACACAGCTTCCATAAACTTTACCATGATGACGTTAAACTGGGACCAAACTGTGGAAACAGAACCACTGTAAACAACGTGGTTTTACTGGCTCTTTTGTACAGCTGTTGCTGATTTAGGGATGTAGGAAGTATTTATTTAACCTGCAAGTAGTGGATCTAAATAAATTAAAATATTGTGTTTTCTTATTCAATTTTAAATAGTTTAAAATTCATATTTACTGTACTTCTCTCTTAGTAATTTTAAGATTTTTAAGATGCGCTAGTACAGGAATCACCAACAGTGAACCTCTTGAGCCACTTTCCTGCAGATTTTACGTTTACCTGCTGCAATACACCTAAATCCAATTATTAATGGGTCATTAAGAGGCTTGTGCAGAACTCGACAACACGCTTTCGAGTTCTAAAAAGAAAAACACTGCGAAATGCAATATAAGTTTTTAACACTTCTTTGTGAGTCCAGGTGGATATTTGTATACATTAAAAACTATTGGATAAGTTATGTTATAAGTATATTTAATAATCTAAGTAAATTTCCATGTTCATCTAGGCCTACAGGTTTTTCAAATTCAATAAAGAAAAGAAATTGTCCAGAGGAGAGGGACAGGGACATTTCTCAGTTTGGGTTAAAGATCAGTGCTGTTACAAACTGCTGGTAGATAACAGGTAAGTAAGGATTTTAACTTCCTTGGATATCAGAATGCAGTCAGATGGCATTGCATGGCAGATTATTTATTCCAACTAAAAATGGCTTGACTTGGACTTGCAAAAAAGGACTTGTGAACAAATCTGGGCTGGAGAGAGCTCACAGTACAGGTGGGTTCAAGATGGATGTCGAATAAGCTGAATTATGGAGCATGTAGTTTGTCTTTAAAGCAGACATCAAGGTGATTAAAAAGGAAATGGCACTCATCTCAGCTAGAAGAATTTCACTTAGTCTAGAAAGAAAGTTTCACAGTATATGAGAAAGCCCTGCATGAGGCTAGAACTGCTTATTATTCATTATTGAAGAGAACAAGAACCCCAGGATTGTTTCAGCTCTGTTGTCAGACCGACTAAGAGTTATAGAGCCGTTGAGCCATGTATTTATTTAACTCTGAGCTGTAATGACTTCATGAGTTTCTTCACAAACAAAATAGTTTCTATTAGAGAGAAAATCCATGGTTTTCTTCCCACTATTGATGATGTCTCATCTAGAGCAGCTTTAGAGACGTCTGTAGAACCTGATATTTTTTAGGACCATTTCTGTCCTGTATAACTTTTAAAAAGATTATTTCCATGTTATTTCTTCAATGATATATTTAATTATCATTTTTAAGCATTCGTTTCAAGTATTTATTTTCATGACTTTTAGTTATATTTCATATTGCCCGTTCAATAAAAATATTAAAGCAAACTGTAAAATTGAGTAATTTTCCTTTAAGCGGCAAAAAGCATCAGTGTTGGTCATAAACTAATAGTATATCAAAAGGTAAAATGTTGATATCACCCATCCCTATTATTAATGATCTTCTGGCTTTAAGTTAATATAAAGAGTGGGATCAATCCTCTTATTTAACTCTTCACACTAGAAAGAAAATGAGCATACCTTTAAAATTCTCTAACTGTTCTAAGGAATAACAAATAAATAAATTAAGTCTAATATGTGCATATCCATTATACTAACTTCTTTTCACAATGCTGCAGGCTTATATTTTGCTGCACTTGCCTGATATGAGGGTGAATGTCACGCTGTAGATTCCTGTCTCCCTCCTGCCCTCCCTCTCGGTTCTCTCCCTGTCCCGCTCCCTCTCGCCTTCGGAAAAGGCAATGTCCACCTGGAACTTCACGGGCTTCTGGAAGACGGAGGGACCGCCGGAGGACTTGTACTCGGCCCGGAAGCTGGTCTGGGAAAGGACGCTGTGGCTGAGAGATGGGATCTGTGTGGTGGGGAGACAGAGAAGAAGCAGAGAGACCGACAGACTTACGAGGCGGGAGAGGTACGGGGGCCAACATGAGTATAGGGAGACAAAGGGTGAGGGTGAGGAGAGGAGAGAGAAAGAGTGAGCCATTGGTGAAAGCAAAAGTGCATCGAGGCGCCACGAGTGAGTAAAATCAAATAAAAAAACTTAATAAAGAGGAAAGTGAGATAATGAAAGAAATGAGGTGCACAGCATGACCGTGCATGTGAAGTCTTTTATGTGAGTGCCATGCTCTGCACAAGTAAAACTTGACAATGAGTGGCATGAAAGACAGACAACATCAGATACTCACTGACAGGAAAGCATGGACTATGTCGGCTTTGACAGAACTTAGAGGTTTGTCTCTGATCACCACAAAGATCTGCTCCTCTTTCTCCAATCCAATGAAATTCCCAAACCACGACTTCTTGGCCAGCCTTGTAGCCAGAAAACACAAAGTTTTAGAAAAACAAAGAGTGCAAAGAGATAGTTTAATAGTGAGAAAAGTCCAGGAATGTGACTTACTCGGGGCTGGATTCTGGTGTTAGACTGGACATGTCTTCTGATGTAGGAACTGGGAGAGACAAATAGTTATCGAAATTAAAATTTGTCTGGCAAAAACAATGTAAAACACTGACTGTATGCTGAAAGAGAAAAAAAATCTTTTTTAGCACAGGAGGACATCTTTAGAAACCATTACTAATCTAAGTTGTTCCATACCTACAGGATGTGTTAAAGACTGATTACACTCCCACATCATATTAAATGTCCAGAACCCACCTTGTAATTTACGACGATGGAATCGTGGTGAGCCCAGCAAGTTGTTCTTGAAAGAGTTGAGGCGAGTCCTCCAGTGAGCGGAGCTGCTGGCCGCCATACCACTTCCCCCTCCAGGGCTGGATGGCGGGGTAAGCGACAGCGAACCCACCCCTCCCCCTCCCTCTGCCCGCGAGGAGGACGAGGATGAGGAAGAGGAGGGCGGGGTAGAGGAGGGGTGGTGAGGGTGGTGAACAGGGGTGCCCAAAGGTGTGGGCAACGGAGAACCCTGGGGGGTGACCTGCGGCACAGAGTGGGCAGAGTTTGGGTAGAAGCTCTTAGTCACTGACTTCAGGACAGAGGACGAAGGGAAGAAGAAACGGGGTATGGGTGATAGGAGTGGAGAAGGGGAGGGCGAGCGGGAGGATGGGTTGTGCAGAGGCAGGGATTTGATGGGCTGCAGATGGGGTCGGTCAGTGGGTCCTTTGGTGGGCAAGGTCTGAGTCTTTGGGTTGGGGGGAGCTTTGGGCTTATCATGAGCCCGTGCTGAGCGAGGAGTGGTGGCGTTTCCCTGTTTGGACTCCTTTGTGAGGAGAGAAGCGGTGGCAGAGGTGACTTCTGATTGGCTGAAAGTAAAGACGGGGCTTTGATAGGACTAGGGAATGGGTTTGTAGGGTGAGGGGAGGGGTGAGAGAAATTAAAAACAAGAAAGAGAAAGGATGGAAAATGGAGAAAGAATGGAAATGAATATCATGCTTAATGACAGAAAAGTGCATCTTGTGAATAGTGAAAGTGCTAAATGCAATTCTAACAGTGCTAATCGTGAAATTGTGCATCTTGGCAATTTTACTTTGGTTAGTGCTCTCTGCATGTGAAGATTTAGTAGTGGCTGTGGTAGTAACAGGGTTAAGAATGCAGGCATAAGACAGTGGCAGTGGAAATGTTACTCTAAAGCAAGTGCTTTAAATTCTGACTTCCTTACTTCATCATTTACTGTGTTAATACAGTTCTGAAACAATAAAGCAGACTAGTCCATAAATCATCACATTTAATGGTTTGGTTTTCTAAACAGTTGTCGGTAACAGGCATTAAGTAAATGTGAAGTGACATGAAGACAGAGGAAAATGCAAACCTTGTGTTGGATGAGAAGTCAATTTGAGGAGCTGGTGTTCAGATGATGTGTAAAAATGACTGAGGACATTGATGTGTGAAAAATGTAAGGGGTTGTAAGGAGTGGCTGATTTTTCCTTTGTTTTATCGGTATAATGTAGGGAATCGCACACATCAACATTTTACAAAAGAATTAGTGAAGCAATAAATTGTTTATATGTTAAAAATAGTAGCTATACTAAAATAGTAAACGAAACCACAAACCCTTACCCTGGGACTGCTGAGGGGGCTAGAGGAGAGCCCACTTGAGGCTCCACTGACTGAGCGAGACCTGACAAAAAAAAAAAACAGTTTTACATTACCAACAAGAAATTATTTAAAACAGAATTCTTGTATTTTGACAGAACTCAGAGTGTATATTCTGCATATGCGTAAGAATAATACACTGTACCTCTGGCTGTGTGCAGCTGTGTCCAGAGCCCTGCGAGGTGGGGTAGGAGACCCCTGCTCAGTAACACTGAGCACTTCCAGACTTTTCCTCTCAGGACGGCAGCGGCCGTGGCGTGTCAGCATAGGAGAGTCAACACGCTTTCGAGGAGGGTCTGCTGAGGAACACAATAAATGCTTCACAGATTTGATCAATTTAAAGTTGATACTTGTGTAATAATATTATGCAAATGGGACTGCTCTCAAAAAGGCCTAAGCAGTATTGTTAAAGTGTCAATATAAAACAAATAAGTTCTAATAAACCCAGTTGATCCTAGATGTTAATACAAGTGGAAGGTCTGTTTGATTTTTGCACTTTTGAGAAGTCAATGTGATGTTAGTAGCTTTTCCAAAGGCCATTTGTTCACTGCACCATCTGTGACTAACTGAATGAATATCTTCTCTCAGTGTTGCCTTAAAAAGAAATGATCTCCTGTAAAGTGTGGTATGACCCTCACAAATAACAATGACATCCCGCTGGTCTTATTACAAATACAATTGTATTACAATAAAATTACAATAAAAAATAAAATGTCTTGCCAAACTTGCCTAATGACTGACCTATGTCATTGCGTGGAGGCAAATCCTCATCCTCATAGCTAGGGTAACGCTCCTTCCTGTCCAGCAGTAGGTAATAGATCATTTTCTCCTGGTTTTCTCTGAGCCAAACAGAGAAGGCAAAAGAAATTATTTGGAGAAGATAAAATAAAAAAAAAATGTTTAGAAGGAAACTAAATTTGATTAGGCAGGGAAAATTAGCCTGTGTTTATAACATGGATTTTAAGCCACATTGTTCAGAAAACATGCATTAAACAAAATTTAACAAAGGCATGTGATGTCAAAAATGTTTACTTTTTTCTTTTTTAAATAATACCATACCTTTTGGGTTCACAATTTTAAATAAGATAAGATAAGATAAGATAAGATAAGATAAGATAAGATAAGATAAGATAAGATAAGATAAGATAAGATAAG
>JBAMHW010000024.1:14651954-14664409 GCA_037177495.1 Rhadinocentrus ornatus | reverse complement strand
AAGATAAGATAAGATAAGATAAGATAAGATAAGATAAGATAAGATAAGATAAGATAAGATAAGATAAGATAAGATATTAGATTATTACATGGCTATCACACTATATATTTTGTTCCACAAAGGCCACATTTGGAGCTAAGACATACTTACTCTTCACATTGCAAATCACGTGTGAGCTTGACTCTGTCTCTGAAACACCCAAGTGAGTGCATGCTGTCCAACACATCTGGGTCCAGCTCAGTTAAGGACAAAATTCGCCTCACACACACTCGCCTGGGAGGAGGCTGCTCAGGACATGGCTCATTACGACCGCCCCTGCGAGTCACATGCACACACGACAATAAAACACAGTAACAACATAAACGTGTCAAATTAAACATGATGCAGCATCACTTTTGAAGTCAAGTATTGTGCAGAAAAATTAATGGATACTCACAGATACCAAGGATGTTTCTGGATGGCGTCTAGCTGCAAGGGGTGACAGGGCAGATGGGGCCATTAATTTCTACAGTCTGTTAGCATCCAGATGGCTCCAGAGCCATGCAAACAGTTCACACTAGATTACCTGATTTTATCCCCCCTTTTTTCTTTCTTTTACATCTGCACATTTAATCATCTTTAAATGTTGTATATCAACTGACAGCTAAAAACTTTGTGTCTTGTTTGTCAGAAAAAAGTCAGTCCTAATCTAAAAATATCATGTGAACTTGGCATTGAACGGGGTTTATTTGACTGAACTCTGTTGTAATAAAAACATAAAAATACAGTATGAAAGCACCTAAAACACACTTATAATGGAATCCTCCACGTGCAGAAAATAGTTTATATAAAAATAAAAAAAACTAGAAAAAAGAGTCAAAGCTAAAATAAACAGGAATGCTCTGTTAAATCATTACATAGTGAAAATTATTCATAGATTTAATAGGGGTACAGCGGGAGATATGACTGAATTATTTTTGGATAATGTCTGCATGAGACTTTGCTGTGATCAGTAAAATACCGTGAGCCTCTTCTCGGGGTTGACCTCAATCATGCCTTTGAGCAAGGACTGGCAGTCCGGAGGGATGAAGTGGGGCATGTGGAACACCCCACTCTTCACCTTTTCCAGTAGCTGCCGTAAATTGTCATGGTCAAAAGGCAGGGCACCCTGTAGGAGAGAGAAAAGAAGTAAAGAAAAAAAAAAGAAAAAAACAAAAACAAATGTGATTTTGAATAAACTAAAATATCTAGAAAGAGATCAAAATTTTCCTATGAAAACATGAGGGAAACTCACCACCAGCAGAGCAAACAGGATGACACCACAGCTCCACACATCTGCTCTCCGCCCATCGTATTTCTCCCCCTACCAAAGGCAGAATGCACATAAATTCTTTAACCAACTTGAATACAAAATGTTTTAAAATAATAAACAACATTAACTGAGATCATTTAAACTGATTTGAGGATTAAAAAAGATTACATACTGACTATATTTCTGTCAAAAGAAATGCAGTAATCCATTTTAATTCCTGAACTTCGTCAATCTTAGTCTGCAATACATGTCATTAATGGGACTGGATAATCCTCTGAGTGCTAAGTGCTAGAAAGACTCTGACCAAAGATGAGCCTCATCAAAACAACAGATTTAAGAGTCCTTTCAGAGTTCTTACATTTAATTTTAATGATTCTCAGATCATCAGTGTCATTGGTTGGTGTTCAGCTCATGTAGCTACATGTATTTGCCTCTGAATTTAATAATTCATTGACGACATTTGCTAATTTTCATCATAGGTGAGGGCATCTGAGGAAGACAGTATCAGACCAGGTCACTTACCCGTATAACTTCAGGGCAGGCATAATGTGGTGATCTGAAATCAAAGGGAAATGGGTTGTAGGAAGAATAATCATGCTTATAACTGATGTAATAACAGAAAAGCTAAAGGATCATAAATAAATTATTACCGGCATGCTATATTCATTGTATCACAACTGATGTACTGGCTAATGGCAAGTTATGTTTTTACAGAATACATTAGATAAAATGCATCAATTTGCATTACAAATGACTAAATATATACATTTTATGAATGAAAACATCATGTTCTGAGAAATTACTTACCCACAGCTGGTCTCTAACAGACTGTCTCCCACCTGTAGGGAGGCCATGCCAAAGTCTGCAATGCGAATATTGTTCTTTTCATCTAGGAGCAAGTTCTCCGGTTTCAGGTCTCTGTGACTAGACAAACACACCAGACACAACTAGTCTTGCGGTGCAGAATACGGGATTGTAGCTTAAATGTAACTGAATGGGTTTGACAAGGTATCTTTAATAATAGCTCAAACTACAACATCACAGGTTTATCATTCATTTATTACATCAAACTAACACTGATTCTTTATCATTTAAATGAGAGGGCTTAAAATAGCTTAGTAAGTCAGCAGAAGAGCTCAAATCAACACCATACATATCACTAAACTTTCATCTGAGAAGCACTGGAGAAAAAAAGAACCAACCAGATAGAGTGACTGTGGCAGAAATCCAAAGCAGAGATGATCTGCCTGAAGAACTTTCTGGCCTCTTTGGGAGTTAGTCTGCCCTTCTTCACCAGGTAGTCAAAGAGCTCCCCACCTGACACATGCTCCAACACCAGATACCTGACAACAAACAAGGACAAGAGTGCGACATGAAACTTGCATCTCTACAAGACAGAAAGTGAACAATGAAATTTAATCTATCCAAGGCCCTTATTAATAATTATGTTATTGACTATATCCGAATATAACCTTAATATTTTTTGCTGATCTCAGTATTGCAGACTGTGGTTTTATGCATGTCCTTTTAACACAATTTTAGCCACAATAGTGCCAAAATAAACATAAGGGTTTCCCCAGATTGGGTTTTTGTCTGATAGCGATACCTTCATCCATTTTCCTCCTATGTGTAAGATTTTCACCAATTATTTAGGATATTTCTACTATATAATCGATACATGTTATTTATTCTAAGGCTTTATTCTTTATGCGCAAAAAAACCCAATCTCTTTTAGAGCCTAATAAAGTATTATCCAATTCAATTATGTTCAATTATATATGTTCAATATTTTTTCATTCTAGCTGCAATCACTGAATATTCTTGCAAGCAGTTATGTTTTATGGCCAAAAGCTTCCGTGATAACAATATTATTATCCATTAAACACAACAGCCAAAAAAAAAGGAAATTAATTATGTATTTTAAATCAGCTGAGATCAAATCACATTATCACAATATCAACACATTGTACGTATTTCATTCTTTAAATTTCAATAATAATAATTAAATAATAACTTCACAATTATCATCATTATATTTACATTATTTAAGCATTAAAAAGCCTTAAATAATCAGTTATTTTCTGGATAACATAATAACTGGTCATCATTAATATTTTATTTTTATTACACTGACCATTCCCTCTTTCAGCCAACTTTCTCCTGCAACAGTTTTCTTAACCATATCAGAGGAAACATGGAAAATTAAACACTTTTAAAACTAAGAATTACTATAAGGACATCAAATTTCGTACCATTCTTAGAGTGATGTTTCGACTCATATCAATCCAAAGATCAGTACTCAGTTAAAATGCATGCAAGGTCCAGGCTCTTGTGAATGCAGAAGGAACTCACAGGTATTTGTTATTCTCGTAAACATCATGCAGCTTCAACACATGCGGATGCTCAATCAGTTTCAAAATGGCAATCTCCCTCTCAACCTAGTAAGACAGAACAGAGGGATTTTGAAAAAGACAGAAATGAAGACACTAAAGCGGCAAGCCAGTGGCATTACCGAAGCATCTGGACTGAGGTTAATTAATTATGAGATGAAAAACATAGAAATATAGATAAATCTTAAAAAATTAGCACTGTTATCATCACTAGGAGCACCAACATCATAGGCAGCACACTGTACCTTCATCAGAACTGACTCAGACAGCTTCTCTCTGTTGACTATTTTGATCGCTACCTTCTGACCCGTGATACAGTGAACTCCCAGTTTAACCAGTCCTGAAAGACAAAATGAGATGCAAAGTAACAAAATGCAGCATGGATGATTTTTTAAATCGTTATAGAGGAAAAATAAGTTTTAGAGTGCATCTTCTCACCTGTCTGTCCCTTCCCCAGAGTCTTCTCCAGTCGATAGGGCCCAACATATTGAGCTGACTGACTCAGAGACAGTTCTTTACTCATACTGCTCTTACTGGCGTTGAATGCACAACAATAACTAATACTGCACTGTGTTTATTGCAAATACTGTAATATTGTACGGCTTAAAAAGAAGTTTTTGTAGGATACAACACGATGCTCAACTCAGAGGGACAGTCTTTTTTTTCAGGGATGACGCCGCTACTCTGACGTTACTAACATGTAAAAAGCACGCCAAACCTTTACAACATATAAATGTTAAAGATCGAGTTAGATATTTCCTGGTTCTGGGACAGGGTCAACATGACAAGAAAATTTAACTAAATAGCTTGCAAAATTAAAACAGAAGAACTGAGATGTTAGTGAGTTGCAAGACTTTTCCTCGTTAAATACTGACCACTACCCTACCTGAACATGGTGAGGGGCTGTAAGGAAACCAATGATTTTACTTATATACATTAGCTTATCTCTATAGCTTGCACCTTGTCACATGAATAACGTTAACTATCTGACGATTAATAGGAAAACCTATAGTCGCTGAACAGACAGTTTTCCACCTCTGCTGGAAAGATTTATGCCAGTGGCTGCTTGAATGTTGCCAACGAAATGTCCAATAGTTACAGCTGAGGTTTGCGCTGGAAATAAAAAACAATGTTATTTTCTCTGTCAGGCCTATTTTACAGGTGCAACAACATGCTATTTTAGCCTCGCCGCCGCTCTCCCACACAGCAGCGAGGCTAGCTTTAGCTTCAACGCCTCAACCAAGTGCCGTCTCGGGCGCGCCGCCTGTCAAAAAAACCGACACAGTCTGAAGTTTCCAGGCATCGCCAAATGGTCATATTTATCAAACGGCCGCCGCATTCTCACAATATTTCGAGGTAAACCGCGTATTCCTCGGCAAACAGCCATTTCTTTAGCGTAGCATAGTCCTCCCCCTCCCAGCCTCCACTCGTCTCTGCCTCCCTACATCACTGCAAGTAGCGGATCACAGCATCTTCTCCTCTCTCCTTTGGCGTGTCCTCCTTCCTCAGCGGCGTATACACAGGTGAAATCACAAGAATCGGCCCGCAAGATTATCAGTTCCCTTAACCCCGACTTCACTTCTAATTATAGTTCATGCAAGGCAAAGGCCCCTTGTATGACACTCCGTTTTCTTGCCGTAAATCGATATTTTCGCTCTCCTCTTCCTTCCTATGCCCCACTCGCATCAGCATCCGGGTCTCACTCCCTCTCCATCCTCTCTCCTCTTGCCTCTTCTCCCCCGCCCTTGTACTGCCTCCTCCTCCCAGTCTTCCTCAAAATACGCTTATCTCTGCATCCACCTCAGCACCGGCCACACTGTGGGCCCCCCGAGCCGCAGCGGACACCTCCCTCACTGTTACGATGAAAGACATCTGTAAACATCGCGAGCGGCTGCGGATTTGACGCTGCTGGAGAGATTCAGTGTAACAGCAGGCCGAATTTTACGTAAAATACCTTAAATGTGGTCAGTTTCTAAACACAAATTATATGCATTTTTAGTTGAAATATAGGCCTAGTTACACACGCTATTCAGAAGACAATTGAAACTTTATCTATTATTTAAAATATTAATTACGCGTCTTTTTCTGAAAAGAAAAAGAAATTGGTGTCACAACATTTTGAGTTTTGCTAAATTTACTTTTAAATTAAAATATAATCCAGCAGTCCTTTAATCTAATAACATTCTTTTTTTTACGCAATCTGGCCTAACAACTGTGATAAATAATAATAATTATTATTATTATGTGTAATTACTTAACATTTTCCTCTAATGACTTGTCTAAACAAGAGATATCGAAATTGAATATGTTGCATAAGGTATAAATGTAATTAAAAACAGTTCAAATGATAAATAATAACTACATGTGCTCAGTTGGTGCAGTTTTAAAATGTTTGTTTTTTATTTAGATGCATTCATTTTAACTTTATACTTTGCATCATTTAGACACGAAATATGAGAGTATTTCTCTATTATTTTTATTTGCATGGTCAAATAATTAGTTAAATAATAAGAGTAGTTTAGATTCATACTTTTTCTTGAGGAGTTATTTTAACATTATCATATTACTAGCTACTTTCTAAGATCTACAGTAATACATTTCTCCATACTAAATGGCAAAATTCCCCTTCTGCGCATTATGTTGATGGATTATTGTCATTTTTGTGCAAAAAAAAAAAAAAAAAACAATAAAAAAAAAGAAGAAGTCAGTATTGTGGGTAGGAAGTCTGGACTGGTGACCGGTGTACCTGCCTCTCAACAGACTGCTTATAGGCTTCAGAAAAACCTGGACTATGCCTAGTTTCTTTACATATGCCAGAAAACAAGAGGAAATAATTTATTGAAACTTGAAGCACAAACTTTGTGGATGAGCTTAAAAGTAGGTGTTTAGTATGACCAGAGTTTGTTTGTTTTTTTAAAAGGATTCCCATTAGCTGACGCAAAGACTGGCATCCAGATTATAAACAAACATTACAGTCTCTAGTAAAAACTAAAACAAAAAAATAACTACTTAAACACACAGCAAGAAAAAAAAATACAAATAGAAAAAATAGAAATACAAACAAAAGTACATGGCATAGTAATACATAAAATAATAAATAGAAGATAATACCTAAAAAGAATACTATATATAATATAGAACAACACATAGACGATAATACATAAAGATTCTTAAGTACAGCCTGAACCCTCTTAGACTAGCTTTCTTGTATTTTCTTTTAGTAATCTAAAAGAACTTTTCTTAAGGTGAAATCTCGTCTGTAGTTACGTTTTGTCAACATGAATCCACACTGATTCAATCATGTGAACATACAGTAGATTTTAAATGGATAAAATGGCTGATGAGGCTTTGGTAAACAATAGCTGGATCAACTGAAGGGTCAGATGCATCTCTCAGGTCTTTACTAGAGTTAAAAACTTTTTCTTAAGGGCTTCACTTTCAGATAATGTTCATCTGCTGTAGGTGGTGTTTTAGCCCTGAGACTTCTTCTTTTGTCTTCCTGGGACACACTTTAAGGACAGGACACCATCTTAAAGGGCACTGCACACAAGGTCAAGATATCTCAAGTTTTTAGTTAAAACCCTTTGGGAATCACTATTTTGGCATAAAAATACTCTGCCTATTTTATCTGTGTAAAACTGTGCTTTTTTTTATGATGCTATTTTATGCTTGAATGAATTTTATTTCAAAACATCTTAAATCCCTCTGAAAATGACCAGGTATGAATATGAATGAAAAGTCAGCCAATGTAAAAAAAAATAAATAAAAAAATAAAAAATAAAATCAGAAAGACTTTCAGAAGGTCTAAAAAATATTGCTCAAGACCATGTCATAAGATTAGACAAAAAAAGTATGTGTTTAATATAAAAAAAAAAAATCAAAAAAAGGATGGTTCCAGACTTTTGCATTGCTTTGTACCTCAGAATATTACTTTCAGAAAACTTTTGTTAAATGTAATTGTATCTTTCAACAATCAATAAGAGCTATATAGATCTTTAGACTTGGTATTTCTTGATAGGCTGTTGTCGTTACTGCATGTCATAAAAAAAAAGTCACAGCAGGAACTGACTAAATATTTAGTAATTATTAATGAACTATGTCAGTTTCAGGATCTTGGTTTTTTTTGTGTGTGTTTTTTTTTTCCAATGTTCCTGCTTTTAATAGTGATTATGGAAACAGAATCTCACAATATGTTCAGTAAACTATTTATGCCAAGTTTAATATAGGAATACAAATCAATATATCTAAAACACCAAAACACAAAGCCGGATGTTGATTGTTGACACAGTAAACAGATTTTTTCTCAAAAATCTGTTTATTGTTTTGCCTGGATCCAAATCTTAAAATCAAGCTCAGTGAACTGAGTGGACTAATTTGTCTGACACTGTGACATTAATGAATTGTTTTTCTAATAAAAGAGAATTGGTATAGCAAGCCCCAAGCTCTTTACTGTAAACACCGTGTTTTAAACTGGACACACTTGCTTTTCCGCCCCAAGACTACACAATGACAAATAAAGGAACACTGAACTGTATTTACATTGCTTCACCCTAATATTAAACTCTGGAAAAAGTGGAGACAGTTAAGAGTTATTTAAAATTCAGGTAAATATATAACATGACTGGTATGAAAAATCCAGGACACTCAAAGTGGATGCAATATCAGTGTGAACCTGGTTATGGTCTGCTGTGCATGCACAAGCCTTTCTGGAGATTTCTGTAATCTAATTTATGTTTAAAAAAAATAACCTAAAAAAATAATAGTAATTCTTGACATAAGAAATGAGGGTATTCTTTTTTTTAATTTTATTTTATTTTTTTAATTATTATTTTATAATTTATTTATTTATTTTTTATTATTATTATTATTGTACATGCTGACTCATGTTGAATGTCATGGTTTACTTGGTCAATACAGTAAACAAACTGATTTTTATCTACCTCTGCATTATTATTTTGTCAAGTGCAAATATATCCAGTGAAAACAGTCAAATATATTAATTGAAAGCATTAACTTATTGATAAATTTAAAACTAAATATTCACTATCTCTCTACGTTTTTCTGTCCTTTTCACCTATTGGATTACAAATAAGAAAATGATTGTATCGCAACAGCAACATCCCATTTAGTTTTAACATAACAGGTTTACTTTCAGTCACTCTCTGTTGTCAGACATGAAATCAGTTTTAAAAATGAAAACTATATATATATATATATTTATATATACTATATAAATATATATATATTTTTATATATATATATGTGATGAGCCGAACTCCTTAAAGAACGGTGCTTGTACAGACCTGCTCATCTAAAAGCAGGCTGTTGATTTAAGAGAACCACACAGAGATGACAGCGTTACAAAAAAGGAAAGTAGGGCATTTATATGTACCATCTAAAGTGCAATTAAACATCTCTAAAATCGCAATTGGAAATGTTATGTGTGGGTGGATAATTCCCTAAAGCTCATCTTCATCTGCGCCTAGCTGGTTGATTTTCCACGCAGCCAGGGGGATTTGTCTCCACTAACATTGCTGAAATAGAACTGAAAAATTTATCCATCCAACTACTTTCTGGTTGGCTCTTAGGATCCCAATACACCCACTGTCAGAGATCAGACTGAAAAGCTAACATTAGACTTCTCTGTGCAGGATCTATTGTGCGATTAAACAGAGATTAACAGGTTCTTCTTAATTCTATTAACGGTAACTACTCCATGTAGAAACCTGTGCTCAAGCAGCAAATTGATTCCAATCAAAAGTTAGAAAATCTAATAAATAAAACAAAAAATGAACAAAAAACAAAAACAAAAACGTGCTCTCATAATATCATCTGTCACTGCCAAAGAAATGTTGCATAAAGACATATTTTTATTTTAATGTTGTTAATTTAACACATACAAAATTATGGTGGATCAGCAATATATTACTGAACATAACTAAACTATAATGTTAATAATATCATACACATTCACAGAAGCATTGCTTATATTATCAGAAGTGCAGAATCTTCATCCCCCCGCCTTAGTTTTCAGGTGGTTTAGTCCGATGTAATAACTGAGCAACACAGTTGAGTTGAAGCACTGGCTAAAAGAACAACAATAATAGTTTAAAAAAACATGTAAAAATGTAAAAAAGAAGGCAAAAATATTAATTGTAGTAATGTTGTGACCTTACATTTTTAAAGATGAGATTCACTACATATTATGATCCCTCAGACAGAGTTTTTATGCAGGCCTGGAATGCATCAATCAGATCTTGGCAGTCTTCTGCTCCCTTCTCTCGGACACTGGAACATAAAATTAGATTTTCACAACACGCTTTGCATTTTCCTTTGTTAAACATACAAGATATTCACTTCAGTTCCATTCAGCTTTATTTGTGTAACACCTATTCAAGACTTTTAGCAAGTCTAATTTTTCAAATGAATGAACAAATCCATTATATGATCCACATTAGATTAGTTTATAATAACTGTCTTCATATAAGCTAATTTATAAATAATAATAATAGTAATAAAAAAAAACGCCTAAGAACATCAGCAGATTGCATAGAATCTTCTCTTCTATTCAAAGCCCCATCCTTAGCATGGACAGAGTGGTGGGGGGCAGTGGTAAAGGAAAATGTTGAGAGGAAGGGCAGTCATCTGCCTCAATTGGTTGGGGTAGAGAGGATGGGAAAGAGGGGCCAACAAGCATCATAAATACCAGTTCTAACGTGAAACTGTGGGCTCCAAATACAACAGTCTTCATTAGCATCAAGGGATTTTTCTATTATGACCTGATAAGAATATATTTCAGCTTAAACCTGCACAGCAGTTTTTATCTGCAGTTTGTAAAGTATGAAAACATTAGTGAATAATCTGCACAGCAACTCTGCTGACATTAATCACTGCTGCACGTGGACATGCACATAAAATCTGTTGCTTCCTGCATGTAACATGAACCAACCGCACGTTATACCAACCCTCATGTGGAAGCCTATTTTAAACCTCCCCAGACATGTGTGTAGCTGTAGGATTTCCTTTACTGTATATGTCCTTACACTCACATATGATGTGGATTTACTGAAACTCTCAATTTTGTTAATTATATTTAAAGATCTCTCTTAAAGTGACCACACTAGACAAGTTCATAGTGGCCGACCACCATTCAATAAAGAGTATAGAATTTAGAATTTTTAACAAAAGTTTTTGTTATAACAATTTTCATTGTACATCAGTCCCTTCAAAACTCACCACTTGTCAGTGTCTTCCTTGATAACCTGGCACGGTGCTGGTAGAGCGTCGTCAAAGTCTGGCATTTTGACAGAAAAGAGCTGGAGGTGAGTTGCTACAAGAGCAGCAGTCAAGTGTGACTACAGATGGAGATAGAGGGGAATATACTCAGAGAGGGGAAGGGAGGGAGGTGGAGGGGAGCAACAGTGACCACACATGATAAGCTTGAGAGAGGAAGAAGTCAGGAAAGCAGCAAGAAAGTAATTTTTTCATACAAAATATTATTCATTTTCATTCTAAATTTTGACTTCAAATTCCAGTGTAATGAGCTACTGTATGTTAAAGCACATTTTGTCAAACCTTCTACTTTGATTCACACCATTCATGTATCAACCTATAGTATCTTAGTATAATTAAAAGTATAATTAAAATTCCTTTACTCCTGTCTTTTGTTTCATTGTTTTTCTAATGAGTATGCAAATTGATGACCTTTTGAATCAACAATAATACATTACAAAGGCCTTCTAAAGCATCTTAAATGCTCACTGCAGGGTAGCTGGCAGAGGCCTTTTCTGTGCTCCTGACTTTGTTTTTAATAGTTTTGTTTGGCTTAAAGGGTTGAGCTGGGATTTGCAATGCTTGTTTAAAATTTAGCATTGAACAAGGCTTCAGAAAGAAAGCAACTAAATTTATGTATCTAATAGATGACTTTGGTGCTTAAAAGGATATACATAAAACCATTTGTGAATAGCATTTGCATGGTTAATTTATACAGGGTTGCAATGGTTTGGTTTTTTTTGTTTTCTTATTTCAAAGTTATGCTGACCTGATTGTGAATTTACATTTTGTTTGGTTTATATGGAGATTTTTTTTTGTTCTCGAAAGAACAAAAAAGAAAACAGATTTTTGGTATGGATCCTTCTTCTCACCCTTTCTATTTAAATAAATGAGATTTTTAAAAAAAAAGTATTATATGGCATTTTGAAACTATTTTTCATCGAGAAATGGAAATAGCAGGATTTAAAAATAGCATCATGCATTCTTTTTTACAAATTTCTTTGGCTAATCATAATTAATTACCCATGGCTTGCCTTGTATGATGTTCTTTGCAACAAAGATTAATTTGTAACTGTCATATTTAATATTTAACAATTCCTCCAATTTAAGGAGTTGCTGATGAATGCCCCATTTTCTAAGGGACACAATCCCTATTGCTTAATGAAATATACTATCAGGTAAATGCAAAGCTATGCATAAAAAAGTCTGGGTTTTGCTGGATTTTAATTTTATATATTATTAAACTTGAGTCCTATATATATATAAACATGCTATGCATGATGTCTCTACATTGAGCATGGCAGATATCTCAAGCACTGAAACTGATGTATATTTTTAGTGCCAAGGATTTAAATAGAAATAGTCGTTGCTCGGCATTAAGTGTTTTTGAAACAGGATCTAGCTTCTCCACTAGAGGGCAACAAACACTTACATAAAAATGAGCCTCAGCTAAAAGTATCTATGTAATTTTTAGAAGATATTTAGGGGGGGGGGGGGGGGGG
>JBAMHW010000024.1:14628363-14647517 GCA_037177495.1 Rhadinocentrus ornatus | reverse complement strand
CACACTACTGTTTTGTTTTTTTTGCTCCTATGTAACAGATATTTTATTTTTGGGACAATACCAGGAGCCCTCTAACACGGTCATGGGTCATAATTCTGGGCCCTGTGGGCCCATCTGTTTGTTCTGTCACTGCAGGCAGTTTAAGCATGTTTTTTTTTTTTTTTTTTTGAGTAGGTGATTACAAGTTAACTGTAACCAAATAAATTAGTATCTCAATAGAGGCAAGAAAAAAGCACTTCTTCTCACACCATCCATTTCAGTCTGCTAAATCTGTATATGAATTTGCAAACTGTATGCTGGAGGCAAATAAATCTGGTTATTACAGGATTTTTTTTTTGCGTGTACTCGAATGCGTCTTGACAAATCGCACTGTAAAGGGCGAACAGGTGGTTATTTTGCGTGGATTAAAAATAACCCATCAAAATGATGAAAATCAAGAAAAGCAAGCAGGGCTGGTTGGCAGACTGATAGCTGGTGAATGGAGGTCACAGCAGACACAGAGTGAGTCTCGGTGGTGAGACACAGAGGGGGAGAGGGAGGACGGACAGCGGCTAGCCGCCTTCAAAAATGGCGTCTCCGGAGGAAAATGAGTAAAAAATATTTAAACGCGGCCTGATTCCTTCACGCTTTCTCACTCGGCATGTATGTATATTCGTATTATAGCAGGATTCTTTCCAGTGTACGCAACCTCGTCGTCGCTTTTACTTGAATGGCCGTAAAAGAAAAAAGCGGAGTGCATATTTGGGGAAATAAAAGCAGCCCAGTGTTATTTTGATGCGTCGTTACTGACAGCTAGCATCTGCTGCTAGCCCACAGCTCTGCTCCTGAGGGGGGTGGGAACGATTTGCATGCAAAGAAAAAAAAAGACAGATTTTTAAATTGGGGATTTCTTCGCACATGGGGAATGATTGCTACCAACGTGGCCCGTCGATAGCTATCTTTTCTAGAGCTAGCAGCGTAGCCAAAACTAGCCCAAAGAAAGGGGAGGAGAGACGGTGAAAAAGGACGCATTCAAGTCAAATGTTTAAAAGCAATTCGCCCATCACCGAACACATCCGTGGCATCTTCATCATGGCCGTGACTGATTTTAGACCAAATCTGCATTCGAGGAAATGATAAACGTGAAAGGCACAGGAAAAGGAGAAAGACTGTCTTTTTTTGGAGGTGGTTGGATTATAACCCCGTAGACCCCCCTCTTTTTTCATCCAGCTTTCTCCTCCTCCCCACCATTTCTCTTTCAATATGCTGTTTTCCACTCCTGGGGACTTGCTTATGAAACCGGGGAAATAGCCTGAAAACGAGAACGGGAGAGATTGGATTTTTTTTTCCGTATTGTACCCTGCGACGTTCTCGTTGCTTTCATCCTCATCGCACGCACTGTACAACACATAAATGGATAGAAATTACCCGGGAACAGGATTTGGAGATTTGGGCGCAGGAGCAGGATGGAGTTACGACAGAACGGCAAAAGCAAGGTATGCATTGGATTTAGACAATGTGCATGCATCAGTGATACTTTGCAGGGCATGGTATACCCCATGTAAACAAATTGAAACCATCGGCTTCATATATAGCGCCATGCCTTGCCATTATCTGCAGTGCATTGTCATCCAAACAGTTGCATAGTAATAACGTTATAATCAGGAATGGATGAGTGTGTCGTGGGGGTGGGCGGGGTGGAGAGAGGAAAGGTTGGGGAAATGAATTGAATGTGATTGACAGACATGGTTTTTAGGTGGACCTGGCGGGGTGGAGGTGGGGGATGTCTGGAGTGTCCATTGGAATTATTGTTCCTTGTGTGCAGGCCTGAACACAGACCCTGATAGATAAATTCATAGGCTTGATAGGAACTGCGAAGAGTGCGGACGCAGCAAACCCCTCAAAGCAGCCCCTTGACAGATATCAACAAGATGAACTAATGTATATTAACTGAAAGGATGCATTTAATTAAACATTCCTCAATTCTGACGCTATATTTCAAATTTTAAAGCTTGGGATCCTTAAAAGAAACCAATGCTACACTGTCAGAATTGAGTTTTTGGTGCATTTTTGTCCAAGCGTGATTTAGATAATTGGTAGTGGGGTTTTGATGGTTTTGGTTATTTTGTGTTCATTTGCATAATACAGCTGTGTCAAATTTCTCTTGCGTCAGTCTTAAAATATACTGTTTTCCTGATATTAAAACCAAGGCAGTGCAAATGCATAAAACGAAGATGAAAATTGTACGAATTGTGCGAGGCATCTCTGTCTTTTAGCTTTAGTTAGCCTGCGAGCTAGCGTTGTGTTGCAAGGAAGTCAGTCAGTGAAGGCCCGTGTACGCTAACATAATTACCCCTTCTGGGGCTGCATGTGTGCCTTTTTGTCCTCCCTAGTCAAGATTTAACTGTTTGATTTTCCAAAGTCAATATGCTTATTTGTAGAAATCCACTTGGTTAAACAACCCATGCTAGTTGTTTGCGTTTGAATGCACCTTAGCATGCATTTGCGTCGACATGCACCGTCTAGTTGTTAGCTTCATCACCATAATAATTAGCGGTTACAGAGATGTTAATAGGTTGTCTTTTGTTCCATAAGAGGAGATAATATTTTTCACTTGGCCCAATTCTGCACAACGAATTATTGTTATTTTTTTTAAAATTTAATTTAATTTAATTTTTGTTTTTTTCCCCCGTAAGATTTGGCCTTGCAGTTTGGGCCTAGTCTCTACATTTCCACCATAACTGATGTGCAGTGCTGCTTAGCGGTGCTACCAGTAGCACAAATGCTAGCATGTTATCTGGCCAGCCAACCACGCATTTAATCAGTCTTTTGTAGAGCAGAAATGTGCAACTGGAAAATCATCTACGCTGATAAGAACTTTATTAAGTGTGCAATTTCTTTAAATTATATCACGATTAAGCCTCTTGGCTACATCATATCAGCTGCAAATTAACCATCCCTTTTATTTTTGCTTGGCATTGCTGGGTTGATAGATATGCAACGATTGTAACACTGTGGTGTAATTTTTTCAATAAGGAGTTGGATTTATGCATCGTTTAGTTTTCAGTTGCTTCAGAAGCAGTAAACTGAATATAAAAACCGAATAGCTTTGAGTTTAAATTTTATGCATGGGTTTATTTTATCCAAGTACAGTTTACTTGCCCATCAAATGTTGTGCTTTGTGAAACTGACCTGCTCTTAATATTTTCTCGCAAGTCCCAGTTATTGAACAAATTAGATTTTTAATTAACTGTTGAGATTAATGACTTTTCCACGATTCACTCTCTGCTTCCTTCTAAGTCTTGTATACGGGAGTTCCAGATCATCCCACCCTGAGTCTGAGCTCCTTCACCGACAAGCCTACGCCACCCCACACCCTCTGCAGGGCTATGCCACCAATCACCACCCAGGGAGCTCTGGCCAAGGCGGGGCTTGGGGAGCAGCTGGACGGAGTTTGGGTAAGATAAATGTCATACCTTCCATGTCACCACCATAAGGGGCCCCGGCAATGAATTATTGTGTCTGTCCATTCAGGCCCTGGTAGATTATTGTCATTGAAAAATGTGCACTTTATAGCCAAACTGATTCAAAACCCTGGATGCCAGAGCCTGTTTTAATCCTTAAATAATTTGACCAATGTCTTCCAGGCACATTAATCATGGTTGAATAAATATACTATTATGCACATTTCTTACCTTTGACAAACATAATCAGATGTTGCAGCCAGCTCGTCAGATAAAATGTGATTTTTAAAGTGAAGATTAAATCTACATCCACCAGTCATTTCTTTCAAGCTCCACATTTAATATTAATTTGTTCCATTAGTCTTTAAATATTTGGCTTTTAATCAAATAATACATTTTTTATTATTCTATATTTCTTTCTCAAAGGTCTTTCTGGACTTTTTGACACTGGCCTGCATCATGCCAGCCCCTCTGCCCCTGATGCTTCAGTCATGAATCTGATATCGGCCCTTGAGTCTCGAGGTCCCCAGCCTCCACCCTCAGCATCCTCTCTTCTCTCCCAGTTCCGCACGCCATCATGGCAGACAGGTGAGGCCATGTTAGATCCTCCCTGATGTGTTGACATTCAGACAGGTCCAACGTCAATATGACATTTGAAAAACCCTAATGTTTGACAACATTATTATTCTGAAGGTGTTTAAGCATTATTTAGTTAAATCAAAGCATTTTATTATCCTTGTTTTTGTTGTTGTTTTTTATTCAATATTTATTAATAAGATTTTAATGTTAGGTCGATGGTTACTGAATAATTTTGAAATGTCTTTCTTTTCCTGACAGCGATGCACACGCCTGGTCCTCCTGAACTATTCATCTCTGGAGCCCTTCCTGGCTCTGGATCCTTCCCTTCCTCTTCAGCTTTGTCAGCCTATCAACATCCAGCATCCTTCTCCAGTCGCTCTTTCCCCGCAGCTTCCCTTTCCCTTCAAGACACACCCACATTTAGTCCTACATCCAATGGTCTTCTCTCCCCACATGATCCCTTAATACACATCAAAGCCCCATCCCAGTCAAGCCTGGGTTTTGATAGACTCCTGTCCTCACAGGGTGCTGCTGCTGCCTACAGGGGCAGCCAGGATCCCACAGGTGCCACATCAGCCCAGGCGTCCTCTGCCAGGCACCTGCAGTCACACCAGTTTAATCTGCTGTCATCACAGCTACAGGATCAGTCCTCTCAGCTGTATAATCCATCAGTATTTTCCTCTGCCCAGCCCCAGCCTCAGTCCCAGTCGCAGTCCAATTCTGCTCAGGAGAGGGCCGTACCCCGGCAGGACAGCGTTATCAAGCACTACCAGCGGCCCACGCCAGCTCAGTCACAGCTTTCGTCCTCGGCTGCCCACTCTCTTCAGCACTACCTCAGCTGTGGAGGGGCGGGGTACCAGCAGATTGCCACCCACCACAGGCATGCTGGCCTTTCTTGCAGCCCGTTAGGTGACCAGAGCCCCTCATCTGACCACAAGCCCACCTCTCGCACTGAGCAGTATAGGCCAATAATTCAACCTCCATACTCTTCGTCCTCCTCTTCTTCTTCTTCATCAGCAGGAAAAGGAACCAAAAGTACTTCCAGCAGTGGTTATTCTTCTGGCAGTTCTGCATCATCCTCAAGAACACCTCACACACCCCCTTCTGCTTCCTCTACCTCCTCTTCCTCCTCCTCATCTTCTTCGGCCCCTTCTGGAGCTCATCCCTCCAATTCAATTCCCACCTCGAGCGCCACTGCAGCTCCGTCTAGGCAACAACCTCCGCCTCAGCCAGCTCCTCCTCCCCCTGCTCCTCAGCAGCAACAGCCTCCAGCCACCTCCACCTCAGCTCCCCAGTCTCTCCCTAAATCTTGCCTGTCTGGCTACGGTTCTCCTGTGCCCCCTGTAAAGACCCCTACCTCTGCTCTTACTGGACAGACTCCACCCCAACAACAGACACAGTCATATTCCCCTAATCAGCCCCCTACATCCCACTTGTCTCAGTCTTATGGAGGATTCAGTTCACCTCAGGCCCAAGACCTGAGCTCTGGTACTGGTGGGAAAGGCTATGGGAATTTAGGTGGTCGAAGCCAGTCATACTCAACTGACATATATGGAGCTGATTCTGCTTATGGATCACTTCCATCCTCTCTTGGTGGAGCTGGGAGTCCATCATTAGGCTATGGAGCCCCAGGTCACTCACCTGCCCTTTTAAGATCAAGTGGTTCATCAGGTAGTGGAGCATCTGGTGGAGGAAGCAGCAGCGGCACAGGGAGTGGGAACTCTGGGTCAGGAGGAGGAGCTGGAAATAGTCTGACCAATGAGCGAGGTGGAGGAGGAAGTGGTGGAGGCTCTTATCATATTCCAGACTCCAGCCCTTCCCCATCGGGCAACTCTGGCATCATCCGTCCAGGGTTGCACTCCCCAGTGCCCACCTGCCCTACTCAGTCTCCAGGAGGTGCAGGCACAAATAAATACATTTCCTCAGTTCTCTCACCCACTTTTCTTTCATCCCCTCAGGGCTTCCCTGACACCCGAGGCCCCAGTTCCCAGCCTCAATCATATCATTCCACCTCCTCTAAAACAAAGGCTGATACTTCCATGTTAGGAGTGGGCTCTCAGAGGTCCCAAGAGGAAGTTGATGATGATGATGAGTTCTTGATTCAGCACCTTTTACAAGCCCAAGCAAGTCCTGCTCCTCAGGCTGCTCATCACCATCCTCAACAACAACCCCAACAGACATCACAACAAACTCAGCCTCAGCCCCAGTCAGTACCCCCAACCACTGATTCAGGGAAAGGGATGAGTTATGACATGGGTAAGACTTCTGAAGAAAGGTACCACCCACAGAGTGTAATTCGTACCCACAGTGCCACATCCACTGCTGGAGTAGGAAATGCAGCTTCTGGAGGGTCCATTTCAGGGCTGGAAAACCAGCTGGAGATGACACTAAAGAAACAACAGCAGCATCAACAGCACCATCATCAGCAGCAAAGGAATGAAAGATCTGTTGGCAATGGCAGAAGCAGCGGTGGCAGAGGCAGTGCTGAACAAGTGCACACCCACCTCCATCACCATGACAACCTTGGCTCTGTTGTGCATTATGGTCGTGGTGACCCATACACTCAGCACTCCCTTGCTCCCCAACACTCTTCACATAGTCAACACGTGTCCTCACACTCGCAGATTCCACCACATACCCAGATGGAGCTTCAAAAGAAGCCACAAGAGCGTGCGGAAATCCCCTATCCTCGGAAAACACCAGAACTTCAGCAACAGCATTCCCAGTCTCAAACTGCCGCATCCCTCATGGACTCTCCTACTGATCAGTCCCGTCAGCCGCCGCACCTGCTTCAGTCAGTGCTGTCCCACACCACCCGAAACAAGTTGGAGCCTCATCAACAGCACCACAAATTGGACTCTCATCGCCAACACCAACAGCATCACAAAATGGATTCCCACCAACCACATCAGCAACATCCAAAAATGGATTCCCACCCTCAGCATCAACAACACCAGAAGATGGACTCCCATCAGCATCAGCAGCACCATAAAATGGACTCTCATCAACAGCAGCAGCACTCTATGAGCCAGCAACAAGCTGTTATGGAAAGTGCTGGTGGGAGACTTGGCTCAAGTAAACATCAGTCTCAATCGCAAGCCACCCAGCTCCAGCTTCAGTTACAGTCTCAAGCTTTAGAAGTGGCAGCGGCTCACTACAACCATGGGCCACATCAGCATGAATCGAGTCAAGTTAAACAGAGCTCAGTGGTCTCCTCTTTAGACATGCTAGAGCGCTCCCTTTCTCAGACCTCCAACACAGACGTTGGTGTTGCAGAAGACAGGCGAAGTGGACCAGGCAGTGCAGGAAGGAGTGGTGGTAGCAGTGAGCGCCACAGGCAGCAGCAGGAGCCTCAGAGGCAACACCCACCCCATCATCAGCCACAGCAAACTCACCACCCGCAGCAACACTCGGCCTCCGAACTCCACTCCTTCCTCACTGAGCCTGATATTGGCTTATCCACCCCATCCCACATGCACCATCTTTCACAACATCATGCACAGCAGCAACAACAGCAGCACCCCACCTCACAGCACCAACAAACTCACTCTCACCACCCACATACCCAACCCCACCCACAACAGCAGCCTCCTCATCCTCACCACATACCCCCACCTTCTGCATCAGCCCACCCCCAGCCTCAGCCTGACCCACAGCAACCCCTTTCAAGTCAGCTCACCCCTCAGCAGAGCCAGCTGGACCAACAGCGTTCAGAGCAGCACCAGTTTGACACGGTCAGCCCAGTGGAAAAAGCAGACCAGAATCAACAAAGTAACCGTTTTGTTCCCTTAACTTCTATCTGTTTCCCGGACTCCCTCCTTCAAGATGAGGATCGCTCTTTTTTCCCAGGAATGGAGGACATGTTTTGCACAGAGGACTACAAATCTAGCTGTGCAGGGGGTGCAGGACCAGGGCAAGAGGAGATGAATGAAGGCCACTCTGGTCAAGAGGGATTGGATTCCATGAAAGCTGGACAGAGTGCTGGAGGAGCTGGGGGAAGTAGTGGACCTAGCTACGACATAATGGGTCATCACGGAGGAGATCAGGGTTATGAACCGTACTGTCATGGCCTGGAAGAACCCAGCAACAACACCATGACTCTGGATCTTGACTCTCTTAAAACACATGAGCTTCCTTCCACGGTCAACACTGAGCAGCTTGGTTTGATACAGTCCCAGGCACCAGCAATGGGTATGGGCTCTGGTACAACCGGTCCCAACAACTCTGGAGCTAAACTGTCATCTGGACCTGGAGGAACTAGCTCAGGAACAGGTTCTGGAGGCCTCCAGTCTCCGATTTTCTGCTCATCTCGTCCTAAGAAACTCCTCAAATCCAGCTCTTTCCATCTGCTAAAGGAGCGCAGGGACCCCAACACACTGCCTAAAAAAAGTTATGCTCAAGAATATGAGTTTGAAGACGATGAAGATAAAGCTGATCAACCAGCTGACATTCGACTGAACAGCCGCAGGCTGCCTGACCTATTACCAGATTTGGTGTCCAGCTGTAGAAAGGGAGGAGGAGGTGGTTCACTCAGCCCTCTGATGGACATAGATTTTTACCACTCTTCTGGCTACTCATCTATGGGTTCACACTCTATTCTTCCTCCAGATGGACCCAAGAAGAGAGGTCGAAAGCCCACTAGGCCGAAAAGAGAGGGCCCCCCAAGGCCAAGAGGCAGACCTCGTATCCGCCCTATGCCTGAACCTTACACACCACGAGGCATGCTGGGGGATATAAGTGGAACAACAGTTGGAGGGGGTTTTAGTGTTGAGGGCCGAGGTAGGGGTAGGGGCCGGGGAAGCCGAGGTAGAGGAGGAAGGAGAGAGGATATGTACATGGAAATGAGTGGGAAGGAGCAGGATCAGATGCACTCCCATCAACTCCATCAGCAGCAGTCACAGCAGCTCCATCACCAGCCTCAGCAGCAGCATGAGCCAATCCCACCTCTCAAGGTCAGTAGCTTTCTGTGAAAGAGAAAAACACAAACACAGGTTTGCTCTTGATGAATGTAAAAAAAAAAAGCAAGCAGTAGTTGTAGAAGCTATAAGTGATGGAAGTGGTCATTCGGTTACTGCGTGTGTGTTACAAGTAAAGATGCTTTTAACTGACAGAAAATCCTTTTTCTATTATGTGATCCCTCATTTATCACTTTTTTTCCCCACATAAGTCTCATTTAATGTACGGCTCAGCCTGTCTGACCTGTTTTCATGCTATTAATTTAAAATGAATGATTTTAATAGATTTTTTTTCTTTGATTTCTTTTAGATCAAGTTACCAATCGGTACCCTGTCCTCCTCTGACGCCTTGCTGAGGACAGACTCTTTATCTGGCACCGACCCTGCTTTGTCAGACGGCTCAGTTGGCTCAGCCCCCTCGCTTGGTTTAAGTCCTGGACCCCCTTGCAGCACTGAGAGTAACAGAAGCCAGAACAAGAACAAACAAAAAAGCCAGATGATGAGTGAAGACGTGGATGAAGAAGGACTAGAGGAAAGGGTAAATCCTTCAGGATAATTTATTTATTTATGGTTTTGCTATGCTGAGCAGAGAAATTTTAAAATGACAAACAGAATTAATAATGGCTATATTAGCTGTGGAGTTTATTATTTTAGCTGAGTCATACTCTCACTCTTTTTTGATCTAGGTGGATGAGAAGGACTCTGAGTCTAAAGCAGGTTTTGTAGCCTCATTTTTGGACTTCCTCAAGACGGGAAAGAGACCTCCAGGTTTGGACATCTCACCAGGAATGGAACCTGACAATGGTGAAACGTCACCCTGTAAATCAGGGGGTCTACGCCCACTGTCTCCTGCTCCACCTCCTCCACCACCACCACCTCCATTTGGGGATGGTGAGGGCAATGGAGGTTTGGCTTTGGGCAACTGCCCCAGCCCCAAGCGTTTAGAAGATGAGCTAAAGAGGAACCTGGAAACTTTGCCATCTTTCTCCTCGGATGAGGAGGATTCAGTTGGAAAGAACCAGGACCTCCAGAAGAGCATTTCCTCAGCCATTTCTGCTTTGTATGATACTCCTCAGCTAACCTCTAACATCCAGCCCCCGTTACCTCCTCCCCAGCCTCAGACTCGGCTCACTCAAGCCCCTCTTACCCCTACAATGGAGCCACCTGCACTTAGTCCCCAGCAGAATGTACATACCCCCCATGCACAACCCCAGTCTAATGAACCGGATGTCCTTCAGTTAGAAGATGGGGACATGGAAGAGAACAAAGATGATGAAAGAAGCACAGGAGGGGATGAAGAGAGTGAAATGACAGAGGAGAAGGAACCTCAGCTGGAAACCCTTTGTGTTCCTAAGGTTGATGGTAAGATTTTGAGTTACCTCATCAGTCACTGCTCGTCTAATTTCTTTACACTTGGATTTTTCTACACCTCATTTGAAGACATCAGTTCTTATTTTTGCAAAATGTCCAATTATGTAATTGTCAAAAATTGAATTTGGCTGAATTTGGTGTCTTTATCTCCCTTACTCCTCTCAGTTCCTCTACCTGAGATTTCACCCGAGCCAGCAACTCCTGAACCTCCCTCTGCCCCTCCATCTCCTGGCTCATCCTCTTCTCCTTCTCATTCCCCACTTCCTCCCCTCTCGCTTCCCTCACCCCTACCCCCACCAGAGGAACAACTGGAGGATTCCCAGCCTCCAAGTCATGAAGCTCCCAGAACACCTTCTCCTCCACCTGCTACTGTTCCTGAGCATGTAACTCCCCCTCCAGCCTCTCCTCCTCCCCCACCCGCAACTCAGAAGGAGTCTCCCATGCCATCCCCGGAGTCGCCTGCCTCTCCTGAAGAGCCTCCGCCTCCTAAGATCACATCACTGCACCTTGCCCAAAAGCAAGAAGATGCAGCCATTGTTGGAGAGAGCGAGGAGGATGAGAGCGAGAGCGGAGGTGAAGGCATCTTCCGAGAAAGGGATGAGTTTGTGGTGCGGGTGGAAGACATTCGGACTCTCAAGGTATTTGTATGCAAATGTATGGAAGGGTGTTACTTTTTTGTGCTTTAAAGCTAGGTGCAAATATTAAGTTTGAATTGGTGAAAAAATGTTGCATCAAAGCATAAAATCCTTATGTTGCCGTCAGATGGACACCTTTTTTTTCTTCTTTTTTTTTACAAACTATGTGTCATGTTTGTGTACAGTTGGCTCTGCAGACAGGCCGGGAGCCTCCACCCATCTGGAGGGTGCAGAAAGCACTGCTGCAGAAGTTCAGCCCGGAGATCAAAGATGGGCAGAGACAGTTCTGTGCCACGAGCAATGTGAGTTCACCCCAACCTTTCAGTGGTCTAACCACACCTGCAAACAGTCATGTTTAGTTAAAAGTTGTTTGAAGTTTCAGTTTTGATACAGTAAAATAACACTGTGGCTTATGAAGTGATTGCACATCATTTTCTTACAATATGTTTGCCTTGGTTCAATAAAACCTAATTGTTTGTTTCTGATTTAGTATCTTGGCTACTTTGGAGATGCCAAGAGGCGGTACCAGCGAATATATGTGAAGTTTCTGGAGAATGTCAACAAAAAGGATTACGTGAGAGTGTGCTCTCGAAGACCATGGCGCAGAGCCACACCTGCTCTCAGGTACTTGTCCTTGTCAACTTTTATGAAGGCATAGTAAATCTCAATATTACCTTCAGGAAATTGGTCATAAATAATTTTATCATGCCCACTTCTTCGTCTTGTCAAATAAAGGAATAAAACTTGAATTCTTTTGTATCTCACAGACGGCAGTCCCTCCCCAGAATGGCATCTCCACCTGCTACCCAGGCACTACCAAAAGTGGTGGAGAAAGAGGAGAGAGTAGCTCCACCAGTCCAGCGTGAACAGAAGGAGAAAACACGAACAGCATCCTCAACAACAAAAGAACATCGAGAGAAGAAAGAGGTTACAGCTGCTGTGCCAAAAGCCAAGGAGAAAGAAAAAGAGAGGGAACCTGAGAAAGACAGGGAAAAGGAGAAGCGAGTTCTGCCGCTGGCACAGGAAAAGGTGGAGAAACGAGTGCCACCTCAGGAAAAGGTGGAGAAACGAGTGCCACCTCAGGAAAAGGTGGAGAAACGAGTGCCACCTCAGGAAAAGGTGGAGAAACGAGTGCCACCTCAGGAAAAGGTAGAGAAACGAGTGCCTCAGCAGGAGAGAGCAGAGAAGCGGGTACATTTGCAGCAGGAGAAAGCGGAGAAAAGAGTACATTCACAGCAGGACAAGGCGGTGAAGCGTGTACAGTTGCAGCAGGAGAAGGTGGAAAAGCGTGGCGGCGCTGCAGAACGTGGTAGGGCAAAGGAAGACAAGAAAGCATTGGAGAGGAAGGAGAAGGAAAAAACTGAGCGACCACCTAAATCCAAGCCAGCCAAAGTGAAAGCTGAACCACCGCCTAAGAAAAGAAAGAAGTGGCTGAATGTACCTTCATCTGTACCATCATCATCAGACTCTGACTCATCTGAGGAGGCTGCTAGTGAAAATGAAAGTAAGATGGCATTTTAAATATTTGTAGTTGTATTTATTTTAGGTATTATTATTTATTTTTACATTTGATGTTTTCCCATCGGAGAGTTTTAAACTCTAGTTTTTGCCTATTTAGTGCCAGTGAAGGGCGGCGTGAACAATCGTGCCATGAGGGAGATGTTCAGGAGCTACGTGGAGATGCTAGTGAGCACAGCCCTGGACCCAGACATGATCCAAGCTCTGGAAGACACAGACGGTTAGAAGCACACACGCTTTGTTCTTAGCAATTACTTAAGTGAGAGAAAGTCTCTAACCAGTCTGACAAAGTTGAACATAGGATGTTGTATGTTTGTTTTCTTTTTCCAAGTGGGTAGCTGGGGCAAGTTAAATAAACATCATCACTACTGACAAGTACTGACTGCCAAGGACAAACTGCCCTCAGAGTGGATGTGGATGTGTTTACTGTTTAACATCCATATTTAGCTCAATTTTTTTTATGGGTTTTTCAAGTCCACGTGAAGTGTGGCAGGTTGTAAAGAAGCAATGAGAATATAGATAGGTCTGCAGCTAGAAAGAGCAGCTTTGAATTCGGCCTTGGTATTAAAATGATTGGCAGCTGCATGAGTTATAACTAATGAAACCTCCTTTACTTTGATTGGCCATCAGATGAGCTCTACCTCCCCCCAATGAGGAAGATTGACAGCATCCTAAGCGAACAGAAGAGAAGGTTGTTGAGGAGAGTCAGCATGAGCTCTCAACACCAGGTAATCTGTCCTGAATGTTACTCCTCTCTGCTTCTCTTGACTCAAATCCCATCTTTAAACGTTGGGATTTTTGTAATGTTACGTTGCTGTGTGTTGACAGGATCATTTTCATTCGGTAAAATGTGCTGGTATTTGTAGTGATGGCCTAAATATGCACAATGACAGCACTAGGCTTAGTTGTGATGTTGTAATGCTGTCAAAACCTTTATTTAAATTTATCAGTTTAACAATAGACTAAAAATCCATGATAGATTATTTGTATGCTTGATAAATGATCAGAAATACAAAACATTTATGTTTCTGTTTTTTATGTTCAGCTTTTATATTTTTTTTTTATTATTATTGTTTGTTTTATATAAGCTCTTTTATTTATTTATTTAGAAACTGGTAACGATAAGAAACAAAAAAGAACATTCTTAATGTATCAGCTGTTTTGTGCCTTTTTCTGACCATCCCACTTTTTCTGCCTCTTACTTCTTAGGAGGTTCTTCATGCTTACCCCCAAATACTTATTGACAACCTAGACACTGGAGTGGTAAGGGTGCGGTTAAGTGGTGAGGCTTACAACCGCAAGACCCTCAACAGAGTCAAGAAGACCCTGCCTAAACCACAGGTATGTATGTGTTACAGCAATTAGGTGTAATAGGTCACACATTGGAGGTCTTTACAGATTCGAAAAGTAATAATAAATTTTACTTTATTAAATTGGGAAATTCAGCTCAGCGTTTGACCAATCTTTATATATATATTTACTAAGTAGGGGGGTACTGCCATGTTTCAGCGCCCAGGGAGCAGTTGGAGGGGGTTTAGACCTGGTATTAACATCAGGAACTAGTGTTAAGATGTTGACATCTGGAGTTTAAACTGGACTGCAACCCTTGAGAAGTGAAGAAATGCTGGATCCCTGCCTGGCCAACAGATAGACTCAGCTGGCATTAAGGATGCATTCATACCAGCCTTTTCTATTTGAATCCTGGTCCGTTTGCCCAGAAACTCTGCTTTGTTTATGGTATTATGAATGCGCAAACAAATTCCGATTCGAATTAAAGAGGCAGACTCGGTCCACCTACAAACGCAGGTCTCGGTCCAAATACCTGAAGCGGATTACAAAACAAAGTGCATTGTGGGTTCAACGCTCGGCATTGTGGGTAAACACAACCAAAACATAAGCGCATGTGGGACAATGGCTCTGGATGGGAGAAATGACCTACGGTCAGATGTGGAAGAATTCGGGAAATGTTTTGATAGAAATATGATCAATCCAAGACCACTAGGATCTTATGCAGCTCCATATTTAACCATTTTGTACTAGAAACCAAAGTCATCCTGCATTAACCAATAGATTACAGAGTTTTCTTTTTTGTTGTTTCTCATCTTCTCCTTCAGTAATTCTTGGTGCAATTTTCTTTTCTGCTGATCTAAACATGGCTACACACTAATATAGACCTAAATATTCAATATTCTGTTTTTTATTTGAGTTTTCAATTATTTGTACATCAGTCCACACAAAATATCTACGAGCATCTGTAGGACATGTTAAACCTTTTGACCAGGTGGTTCTGACATTTGTAGACTAAGCTTTCAAACTAGAAGGATAAAGAGGAAATATAAACACTGAAACTATGCCTTGGATAAAATAAACCATTCCAGTAAAGGGTAACACCTGCTGCTAGTTCCCAAACATGCTACACTTTTTTTTTAGACCTAGATTGACATTGACTTGACTTTATTATTTTTATTATTTTACCCTTCCTGTCCTTAAATTAATTTAGATTATAATTGACTGTGTATAATGTAAAGATATGTTTGTTTATTTATTAACTAATTAATTAATTAATTAATTAGTTAAATAATTAATTGTATTTAATGAGAACAATGCACATTAATGAGAACGTTGTACAAATACATAACATTATGTAATTATGCCGGATTTAGCTAAAAGCTATTTTCCATCTGTAGCCCTCGGACATTTAATGTAAAGTTATGTTTGTTTCTTTTAGGACCTTAAACTCTCAGCTGAAACATACCGGATCTACAGTCTCTACCACTCCCTGCATCATTATAAATACCACACCTTCTTACAGTGCAAGAAAGAGGTGAGCAGACTTAGTTTGAATACACTTGTAAACACTCTGGTAATGTTTACTCACACAATTTTTGAGCTTGAGCAGCGTATGCTTTCACTTTGGCTTGGTGCCATGATTTGGTCACAGCTTCATACTTTTCGTTCCACTTTTCCAGACCCACACCATTGAACAGGCAGCCGAGGATCCGGGCCAAGAGGAAGTGGTGCAGCAGTGCATGGCTAACCAGAGCTGGCTGGACACCCTCTTCAGTTCCTTCATCGAGCTGCTCACACTCGGCACCAAAGCCTGAGTCAGACAAATAGAGAGAATGACATTGACAAGTAAGAGGATTTAAAAAAAAAAAGAACAAACATGGAATAAAATGGATCCCACTGTACAGCCCCCTGACCCTCTTCAGAAATCCTCAGATCCAAGGATGAATTTTTAAGGCCCTTGACGAACACAGGAGGGTCTGTTGATGTGACCTCGGACACTGGCCTCTTTTTTTTTCTTCTTTTTTTTTTTTTCTTGTTGATCAGTGACTAAAATGTCTTACTTTGTGAAAAGGCAACCCCACCGGATTAGGGGTTACTGGAAGCTAAAGAGGGAATTTGTAAAAGGGAGAGACAAGATAGAAGAACAAGAGGAGGAGCCGTAATACCAAGTGAACGGAGGAGCCACTGACATCGTCTAACTGTGTGTCATAAAGACAATAGTTGAAAGAGAGACTATTACCGCTTAGTTTTTACATAAATTATTTTTTGAAAAGACTAACATAAGCTGTTGGCTTTTGAGAAGAGTGGAAGTGGGTGAGAATGCTTTTTAAACTGCGTGTAGTGTGCCGTGAGCAGCGTGATCATGGACTCGTCCACGGTGGAAACATGAAAAGTGTTAATAAATGCTTTCTCGCTCTGTCATTCTGTGCTACGTGAAGGGCAGCACCAGTCTGCTGTGTGATAATATATAAACACATTTTTATTATTTATATGAGGTTTTTAACTTAAACTCTCACAAGCGCTGGTTTGCTGCCCTGACAATTTAAAATATCGTTTTCCACAGGATCAGTATACAATCATAACCCACATATCCAAGTCGTCTTCCCCTCTCTACAAAAGAACAGATGTTGAGACAGAATTATTGTATTAAATACAGTGGGTGTAAAATTTAGAAAAAGAAAAAAAAAAGATGGGAAAAAAAAGAATGGCTAAGTCTATTTGAAACGTAACATTGTTGTGCTTCAGTTCAATCATCAGTCATGCAGGTGCAAAGAAAAAGAACTATCCTTTCCTGTGTGGGGAAAAGGAGTATAAATAAGTAATATTTAAAGAGAAAATAGTCATTTCATTTTTATCATTTTGATGTTTGTGCATACTATGACTTATTTTGAAAACAATCTAATTTTCCATGAAAAAGGAAAATAAAGATGTGTAAATACTGTACAGTTCTTGATGAAATTCTTTGTCCTGTACATTAACTCTCCTGTATTTGAGAAACAAATAAAATCTACAAAGAACAGTTTCGGTTTCATTTTCCTACTTTGCATCCATATTTGTGTAGTCTTTTATTTATATATATATATATTTTTTTATATAATATATATATATATATATATATATATATAATATGTTGTTTTTTTTTCTGACTTAAATGTTTGATTTTCAATGTGTTTGATACATTGAGACCTGAAAGAACAAAAACAGCAGACATTATTTTCAAAAGAATAATATGCGCAATAAAAAGAGTTCACGGGAATTTTGTGGCTGTTAAGCGCAAAATCCCCATAAGTGCAGTTGAAAGTGGGCGGTGCGTTTTGCCCTGCCCAGCAGGCCCAGCTCTGACGTCACATCGGGAAAACGAAACTGACAGATTGGAGTTTCCCGTGAATAACAGCTAGCCAACACACACGCCGACACTATTTAAAGAAAGTGCAGCTGGACTGAATGACAACTTGTCTCACAGCTTTAGTTTGTCTGTACATATTCTTAGCCGATGTCACTCTGACTTCTGAGTCTGAAAGCGACTGCGCGTGAGCTACGTCGACGAAGCCTCTGCACCTCAGGTAACGTTTCATATTACAATTAGTCGACCAAAATACTAAACATGAAGTCAAAGTAAGCAACCCACTGCAGGAGAATATTAAGACAATTTTTTAATGCATCAACAAACGCAGAGGCTAAACTTGGGCACAAACCGGGTAAAGAGACATTAAAAAAGGGCCAATATTTTATTATAAAATTAACAGATAATTATAACTAAAGCAGTTAGCTAATATAGTAAAAAATTTGTTCAAGCGAATAACCGGTTATATTTTTCCATCAGTTGTTAACTTCCTTGTTTGCTCTCTGTTGCACATATTGGTAATGAAAGAAACTTGCTTTATTCCAAAGATTTTATCTCTGTGTCTTTAGCACGGTAGTTTTATGACTTTTGCATCCTCTTTATAGAATGTAAACAGTTTGGACAGACACATATTACGCCCTAATATGCAGCTGGTGAGATGATGCTGCATAAATGCTGTATAATGACCAAGAACGTGGTAGTGTGGATGTAGAACATAATATAGAGTTATATGTGCATTATATGTTGCATTCAGTTACACTTGGGCATCTGAAGTTTACTCAGGTAAAGGTCAGTTTACCTAGAATATTAGATTTTTCTATACTTGGGGTGTCACCTGGTGGGTCCAATTAGAATTTAAAAATGGGCCAGGCCTCCCCTTTGGCCCTGCTTTTGGACTTAATATTACTATGGTAATCAAAGAATAATAAGACTTTGAATTCACATTATTTAAGCTTTTCTTCTTATTTTTTATGGTTTGATTTACTGCTGTCTGTTTTGAAACAGCTTCATGTCTCTTTTTTGGAGTTATTATTTTCCAAATTTGAGGGTGATGTTGATGCTCAGGTAAGTAAACTATTGCTTATTTTAGTAAATCTTTGCTTGTTTAAAGGAACTGGAAAAGACTAAAATAAGATTCATTGTCTCACTATGGAATAACAAACTACTATTTAAATGAAGATTTCAAATGGGAAGAGATTTTTTGTTCCTACCATTTTAATTTCATGTATTTGAAAAATGTAAAACGTTAGACTCATATAGTATAATGATACAGACAAAAAAAAGTATTAAGATGCTATCCAAAAATTATTAGCTGAAAACTTGAAATATCTCAGCAATATGTGCAGTGTGCTCTCAAAAAGTTTGAGGAAGCTGGAAGAATGTAGGCAAAAGAGAAGGTGACAGGCCTTTATAAAACAGTTTAGAATAGATGTTTAGATGTAAAAAAAAAAAAGAAAAAGAAAAATAAGTGAATACTATCTGAAAAGGATGCCCTTAGAAAATAGCCAAAAAGGAAAAAAGACCTAACAAAGGACATGAGAGATGAATCAGGAGCTTTAGTTGATTCCTTTACTGTTTCCAGAAGCTTTATCAGAAATGGACTTCGTGGATGAGTGACTGTCAAGAAGCCATTTTTTAAAGAAATAGAAATGGTGAGAAAAGGGTGAGAAATGCCAAATGACTTGACAATAGGACCAAAGGCAAGTGGCAACAGGAGTGACAAGCGTGGGAGGTGATGGCCTTTCCGTGTGGAGTTTGCATGTTCTCCTCATGTATGCGTGGGTTCTCTCCGGATTCTCCGGCTTCATCCCACCGTCCAAAGACATGCATGTTAGGTTAATTGGTTACTCTAAATTCTCCCTAGGAGTGAGTGTGAGTGGTTGTTTGTCCCTTTATCAAATCAAATCAAGTTTATTTGTATAGCCCTATATCACAGCCCTATATCTCAGAGGACTTTACAGAAAGAGGTGTAATAAACAGAGTCAGTAAAAAACAACATGAATGTACAGATAAAGAACAC